>DWME01006314.1:0-13786 GCA_018244795.1 Parelbella ahira ahira | reverse complement strand
ATTTGATCGAAGTACATATGCTATGTTTTATATCAGTTGTGTCTAGTCTATATACCAATGAATGTCATTTACGTTGAAGGAAATCGTCGTTGGAATTCAAAATTATTCCAGACGGTTCGGTTCACTGAATTGTATCATTGAAAATCCCGGGATAACGGGGATAAATGTGGCGGGGATGGAAATTTACCAAGACTTACATAGTACCCACTTTAGAGTTCAAAGTAAAAGGAAAAACAAAAAATCAATCTACCTCCAAAATTTACAGCGAAACCGAATAGATGTATCAAAAATTGTTTCCAAAAATAAATACATCATAAACTTGTGCAGAAAGAAACCCCTTAATAGAAAGAGTCGGTACATTAACTGCAGAAACTATAAACCTTATTCTTTTAACCTATAACACGCTAAAATGCATTTAGTGAAACGATGCTCTAATAGAAACATTGTTAATTCCAGACATGTTTCACGAAATGAAATGAATCCTCCATAACCTACCAACAAGGACTATGAACAGCAGGACGGCGCCGGCCACCATTGCAAGCTTGTACATGACAGCTTGTCCTATAGCTTCCTCCACACCACTAAAGTCTATGTTCTGGTCTTTTAGCTTCATACTTAGTTTCGTAGCCAGCGCTTCCTTCAGGTGAGCCACAAACTGCACCTTTTCATTCTCTGGCATCGCGTCATATTGCGCTAAAACCCCCTGTAGTTTCCCCCTGAGCTCCTCCGACTCTTCGTCCGCCGGAGTCATGGCAACCATCTTTTGTATCATAGACAACACGTCTGCGTTCTTTATGGACTCCGCTATTTTGTCCTTTATAGCGTTACCCAGACTCATTTTTATTCCCTCCGCCGGATTGTCCTCCGCCATTTTCTTATGAAAAGCAAAAGTTGCATTCCGATTTAAATTTTTTTATTATCCATTTAATGATACTCAGTTTATTATTAAAAGATATGACTTAAAAAAATGCAATGGAAATTAATTCGAATTAACTTTATCATTGATGTTTTAATAATCTATAATAAAAATAATAATAAAACGAAGAAATACAGCGTGAATATTTTAAAATATGCAAGGAACTTTATGTTATCAATTTAAATAGTTAAAAATCAAAAGTTAAACTTGTATAAAGACGAAACGGTCGATTAAAAATTACGCATTATATATTAAATAAAAATTAAAATTACACTTACAATAAAGCACTTCAATGACTACAACAGCGGATAACAATGAACAAACCAGTAACAACCTTATCACATAACAACAAATTGTAAAGGTATTGTTATAAACACAATTTGTTACATAAACAAAAAGATTGTCGCTAACCGACACCAAATCCAAACTAAACCTCTCATAGATTTGGTTGGTGTACTCAAAACGATGTATTTATATCTTCAAGGGCCGACTGTTGGCTGAGGCTGGGCTATTGATGCGCCGACCTGCATCTTGATAGAGATAATAATATGTTTTATAAACAAACTGCGGTACTGAATTGAGAGCAGCGTGGAAGATAATTCTTAAGCGTTCCAAATGAGCAAGTTATTGAATAATCAAAATGTGTGTTACTTATGATCTTCAAAAAATGTCTAATAGCTAGAGTATTCAATTAAGCCGCGAGACCCCACGATAATGCGTTAATCGGTATTGAAAAAGCAAATAAAACCTGCCTTATAAAAAATAACCACCGACCGCCACATCTTTAATCTTAGCCTTATTAATTAAAACCGATAAGAAAGTCGATGATAAATTATAAAAAATATATATTTTAATGTTATTTATCAAAACTCACCACGAGTTACAAAGTCAACACGTTGTGATAAACTGAGTTATCTATATACAATAATATCGAGAGGACGCCCGTTTATCGTCTTTGATGCAATGTTTTCGACTTGTTATGTGTGCGTATAGAGATTATAACTGACATCGATTCCACGTGTGAGCGGGCGCATGACGTGGAGTATTTTTTTATTTCTTCCTATTTTCTTTTCCAAAGGCGTTATCCTTTGCTTGTCATCATTATCGTCAAGGCTAGCTCGATTTTGGTGCAACTTTCCTTCAACCCATCCCATTCTGCTGTACTTTGGGCTCTCTGGATGCAATTTCTCAGGATTCATTTCTCATTCAGTTCTTCTTTTACAACTATAAACTAACACTTAAGGAAAAACAAGGACTCTAAGGCATAACAAGTTTGAGAAATAGACGCAATAAGCAACAGTTAAAAGTACTAAGAACCGTTTGAGTGCGCACTCCTTGATATCGATCAGCACTTCAGATACAAACACGTATATAGTTACGCCTAAATTCAATAGGGATAAGCAGAGTTAAAACTTTGACACACCATTACCTACACCTGAACAGATCATACCACCACCGAACCGATCACAGATAAATTCATATGCCCACATGTGGGACAATAATCCTCAGATATATTTGTGTAAGCACCGGAAGTAAAAGAGGGATTGTGGGTTCAAAAGATCTTTCATATCATTAAATATAATTAACCCATGAAATACATTCTTAAAATTATGATAAAAGTGAAATTAAATACCCTCTCTCTCACACACACACACACGCATCTCATTTTCCATCACCGAATAGATCGACATCGATCAATCGCCATAGCGACACGTATTGAGAGACTACGTGTTATCATTTTTCATAATTTGTTACGCAATAATACCAACGTGTCGAATGCGAAGACTTTCAAAGTTTATCAACTTCGCGGCAAGTTTGAACCTTCGGGCCGATAACAAACCTGGACACGCTGAAAATATCAACCTTTCACACATTTAGTTTACCCAAAAATAAATAATAATAATAATAATCGATATCTTGGGATATATGTATACCTCTACAGTCATCTAATTCCAAAGTAAGCTCGAAGAGAGAGTTCAGTTGGGTTTATGAGGTATTTGAGACCGGTAACTTATTACAATCATTTGATCCATAAAATAAAACGTCATTATTTCATTATTACAGATATTGTAACATTTTCCTAAAGAGTACGACGAAGGAGGCCTATGATATGGGTCCTTTTACATTTTATATGACGGGGCCATGTTTCCAAGAACCCTACACCCCCTGTTCAATTAAAAAAAGAATCTTCCCTTACATATGATAGAAAATATGACGATAACGAAGATAATGCCCAGCGTGGTCCCACCGCCGTAGCTCCCGAACACTTTAGGAGCATCTCCGGTCAGCAGGTTCCTGATGTTCTCCTTCATCTCATCACTGAAATCAGCAGAGTCCAACATCTCGAGGATTTCTTTCCTTGAAGGCATGGCGGTAGGATCAGCAGACTTCAGCATCTCCTCCAGTTTATGCAGGCTCTCAGTGTCTATGTCCTCCATTTTGGCCTATTTCTACCTACGCCTATTTCATAACGCGGTTAGCTTAACACACGTGCGTGTTGTGATCTAAATGAACGTGAACTAGACGAGTGAGAAGTTTTTGGAATTTAAAAAAACTTAGAATTCCGTTTCAATTTATGAATTAATTTGTTTTTTAAATTTCCAAGTCAATTCCAGGTTAAAAGATGTAACGTTGTGTACATAAATAGTAAATTATCGTTTTAGAACGTGTTACGTTTTGGAATACATTTTAAAACTTCGAATTTGAACTGAAATACAAAAACTCCGTGCTAAGACATGAGTAATATTATTTCTTTATCTTAAAAACGCTTCAATTAACTCAAACCGGTGCATATCGGAAATATTGATCATGAACAAAAGCATCTATCATATTTCACTATAAAATAAATGTTTAAAATTAATTAGAGTTTATTTTATGCACAAGCGAATGGCACATAGCCTATCAGTTTGTAGCGCTCCATGTCGAAGGAAGTGCGTAACATTGGTATTGAAATAGCGTGAACCGCGAGACAGATTACATAATTTTGTTTGAATATTTTTATAAATTTATTGCATTTAGCAAAACTGCGTGTGAAATTTAATTGTCACGTGTATACGAACATTTTCTACACATTTCCATAAACAACCACAGTCGTCGTATAAACGCCGATTGTGATTAGATAAAAATCCTTCAAGACGGACGCTTATCCCCCAGTATTTATTGTGGCTGCAGAAATTAGCGGGAATTTACAACTTATCAAACTTTGTATTGTCTTCTGTACATTTGTGGTGTACAATAAAGAATCATTGTATTGTATTAAATCAATTACTTCTCGTATGGTCAGATCACGTCCAATCAAATCACGATTGAATACTACGTGGAAACGGACGAAAAAATCCCTTTAACGATACAATTACGTTATCTTGAAAATAAGCCAGCGATCTGCAGATTATTCTAGTTTAATGACATAAAAATAATGATAGCAAATTAACGCATACTAATTATAAAGTTTACAATACAATTCTGCTATTAAGAAACGTTAGTCGAAAGTTCGCTCTCTGTCTATATTATAAGGGCACCTGGGGTAATGATATAATAATAATAAATAGAATAACGTAAGTCCACCTCGGGCCCTTCCATTCTAATTACGAAAAGGAATAGTACAAAAAATTTAACTCCAAGTGAAAAAAAATAATTATTACATAAGAGCAAACGTTTTTATTGGCTACGTTTAGTTACTTACATATGTTCTTAATTTAAAAAAAAAACTCGCTACGGAATTTTAATTTTAACAATCCAGCATGGATACTAATCGTACGTACACTATCCAGTAATAGCATTCGAAATGTTATTTTTTTTAAAGGGAAACATACTAGTTAAAAAATATACATATATGTATATTTAGTATAAGAAAAAAACACTGGAATTTTTGCAAGGTTTGGAAACACCGCACGATCGCTAGCTTAAATCCAAAAAATTGCCAAAAAACCTTTAGTTTAAAATTAAAAATGACAATCACTTGCAAGTAAACAATATAAGCACTGCACTACGAGACTTATCTCCGTTCAAATGATACGACGTATCGGGACGTGGACTTCCACGTTGGAACAACAACTGTGGCATAATTCACAACATGCAGCGATTTATCCGCCAGATTATAGCCTGTACTAGCGATATCATAACCAATTATTGTATTAATATTATATCACGACCACATTATTGTAAGTATATGTTTGTATGTTGTAAGACACGTTATATGTAAGTCAGAGGTCTCCGAAATCAGCGTGCGGTTTTGAAGGGAATAGTGAATGTGGGAGAAACACATTAGGGTCCAATGTGACGATATAATAAAGATAGACTTGTGGAGACCAACTACTAATGAGAAATTAATATTTAAAAGTTCGATTTCGAATTAACCCTGACACATAATGCAGTCACATTTAAAGAAATTTTATAAACATTGTTGAATAAAAATGTAAATAGTAAATCTTGACGATACTAAAAAAAGACAATTTAATAGACTTTACACGTAGAATATCGATCTACGTGTAAATTAAAAATGAAATGAAATTAAAAATAATATTATAGATGTAAAGACCATTAGAACATGAGTTTTGACGTTTTGTGCTGAAATTTCACAGTAATACACCGCGTCTCTAAATCATTTAAGCACACAGCAAGCAAATTAATTAACAGCTCAAATTAAAAAACAAAATCGAGGCTTGTGGTACACATAGCTGAATACTGCCTGAATGTAACTTTATTTACTAAATAAAAAAACGTAATCGACAGTTGCGTTTGCAACCGCTCGACCAACGAGGCAGTTAAATAAGCGTAATATAAGGAAACAGACCCAATCGTCTGGATCAAAAGTAGAATAATTTGTATTTAATTAGAATTTTGATTTATATTATCATTACAATTTTCCAATACTATTATTTATAATGCTATTAAATATTTTAAATTGATTACATTATATACCACACAAAAACGGATTTTGATAGCTGCAAGGCTTAGTAGAAATACTTCACTTCACATATTTATTTATGATTTGAGTCTTTATCTGATAAAGTGTTAACGTTTTAATGTTCGGACACCAATTTAATCCCAACATTGGGCAACTATGAACGCACCCGTTTTTGTGTACGAGTGCGGTAAGACTTATGTAATTATTATATAGGTATTTATTTATGTTCATATATTCTCATTGTTCGAGTGGTCGAGTAGTTGTAAAGCGCGGCTGCTGATCGAGCGGTCTCTTGTTCGACCCGGGATCGGGTACTATTGGATTTTCTAATTTACATTTTTTAGTACTTTCTAGTAGCGGCTCGGAGTCTGGATCTGTGCCTGGTGTATGGCAATAGACTTACTATCTATTGCATAACGTAAAACGTATCCCGTGAAACGTTATATAGGGAAATCTACACACAAACATATACATAAGTAAAAGGTAAAAGATTTTAAGGTCGAAATTATTACGCGCATACTACTATATACCGATACGTTAACGCCTGTGTCTTACGCTTCATTTATTAACATCTGTTCCAATATACCTCAATAACGTACTTTAAATGTAACTATTATTATTTAGTTGGTATTATTTAACAGTAATCTACTGTCATCATCATTTTATTATGTAGAAGGAATGAAGGACCATAGAACTAGAAAAACGATTTCCAAGACAAACGTGATAGGTAGAGTTGGTGGAGCTAGTAGACATAATAGGGGCGCAGTATTGATTTTCTATCGCGACAGTAGCGATACAATAGCGTGGGCGAAGGTACACGGCCAGCGACAACATCGCGTTAGTACTGCGATTGTATTAACTGTCGCTACTGAATGCCTGTAAAGAATCGTCGTGGCGATTTCCCTAAACGTATGAGCTTCGATTAAGTCGAATACCTAAAAGAAAGCCAAGTCAAGTGTCTTTAATAGTCTCTCGAGTGTGACGAAATTGCTGAAGACAGAAGATACAAAAGATTTGTCGGGGTCGTGTCCTTTGACACCGCCTACACTTATGGCATTCAAGAGTAATAATATAATCTAATCTATGTATACCATCACCATCAACAAAATCCTCTCAATTCCGGGCAGACTTCATAAATGTTAGTGGACATTACGAAAAACTTGGGAGAGTGCAAGTTTCCTCAAGATGTTTCCCTTCACTTTTGACTGACATTTTAACTTAAAATTAATAATAATGATACCTCAGAACACGTCACACAGAGTAAACCATGAAATAAATATAAGAGGAAATAGCAAAAGAGACGACATCAGCTACAAACTGTTGGTTCGAGGAGAAAATAGATATACATAATAATAGAGTAAGGTTCCACCATCCATGTACAAGCCACAAATAACGTTGACAAGTTAATTTTAAGTAATATTTAGTGAAGTTTAAGTTAATCAAAATTAAAATAATTCATAAGACAAAGTACACATTGTAGGCATATCAAGTTATTCAACACAAAATATTCACACAAGACCTTTTAATAATTAACGAAATTTTATTATAAAAAGAATTTCGTTTATAAACTATTTTGGATTTTTTCAACATCCATAGAAAAGGTTCTTAATTACATATACCTATCAACCTTATACTCTTTCAGTATAAGAGGCAAGTTAATAACACAATTGATGATGACAGCCACTCTGAGCTACTGATGGAAATTTCTCTAAAAAAATCTAATTTGAACAATTCTGATAGTATCTGACTCTGGGATAGATCTAAGCATCTCTCAGTCAGCAGTTTAGCTCGAAACCACTCAACCGCAACCAGCCAGCATAAATATGTATATATATACCTTTGCCAACACATACATGATTTGTAAATAAAGTATTGTTTATAAAAATCTACATTTCCTAACAAAACCTCTGCAGTGGAGTCAATGTCACCTGGAGAGGTACAATAGATATTGCATATGAATAGTCACAAAGTGTTTCCTATTATCTGCCACATACAATACATGATAGAGAGATCAGAGAACTAGTTGTTCATAGCAAATAAACTTATTGTGTTTTATTGTTACTAAAGGGAATGCTTGTGATATTACTAGTACAGAACATGTTATTGTTTACATGTTATATTCTGAGAGGGTTTATAATTAATATTACATGATTGGAAAAAATCTGGAATATGTATAAGGCGACAGAAGTAACGAAATAATATGCAACTAAAAGGGCAGTTATAACAGATGTCTTGTTGGTTGAGTGATTGCATACTATGAGTGGTTGAATGGTGTACTAATGATTGAAAGATCCTGAGTTCAATCTGCGGGTCAAGTATTATTCGGTTTTTCTATCTTGCAAATTTGAGTAGTAGTTCAGAGTCTGGATTTGTGCTTGGTACATAGCAATAGACTCACCACCTGTTCCACAGTGGGATGAAAGTGTCACTGGTGAAATGTATGCATGTACTACTCTTCTCTGCCTATTTCTTTGGGGATTACAATTCTTATGTTAGGTATGTTATTGTTTTTGTCTATCCATCTGAGGGAATTTGCCCATAAGTCATTAACATAGCTCAAAGGATTAGCTCCCTGAAGTGGCAGTGGGCTGGGCATATCTACCGAAGAACTGATAATTGGTGGAGTAGGTGAGTTTTGGAGTGGAGATTGCGGCTGGGCAAACATAGTGTGGGATGCCCGCCAGACTGGTGTGATGACTATCTGCAAAAGGCTTCAGGCAGATGCTGAATGCGACAAACCGAAGAGGGGGCAAGAGGGCGCTCATTTGGGGAGGCCTATGTCCAGCAGTGAACTAAAATAGGCAGATGATGATGACGATGATGTATGTTATTATTATGGACTATGGTTGTGCTCAGTGGTTATGAAAATAATTTATAATTAAGGGTTAATTCTTGACATTCAGTTAATAATACCTTATATGATAATTTTATTATCTCATTTGGCATTAGACAGTTATATACATATCTTAAATTCAAAGAAGCTGAAAAATATAAGTACTTTTGTAATTTTGTACTTATATTTTTCAGTAGTTGGTAGTGAAAGATAAAAATAAAACAAAATTATCAAAATATAAATTAAGTAATGTTAAAATTGTATGTGTAAATATGAAAAGTAATGAAAATTCAAAAATGAAGGTATCGCTCCTACTAACAATGATACAACAACTGCTGATTTTATTTTATCAGTTTTCAATTTACAAATTCGTCATGGATCAGAAATACGTAATATAACACGAAAAGAATCGTTTGGAGACGTCGACACCTGTTACTACTTTGATATAACACAATTAATAAATAATTATACTTGCACAAAGTGCGTGGACAGCAAATAGTTGGATATATAATGGAATATTGTTCTTACCTGACAAACTGGATATAACAATCCCAGGAACAATAAAAACAGAGTTTGAAAATGCATGTTCCAAAGGCCCATCTTGCCCTCCACTGAGATCCACCATTTTTGAGAAATACTGTTGTAAATAATGTACAATACTGATGCGGCGTTTATAAATAAAAGTTTCAGATCTATTCCGAGAGCATTTTTAATCTCTTTCTACAATTATAAAAGAGATATCTAGAAATTTCAGCGAAAATTGAATGACGTTTGACAATAACAACAGTTGACAATGTTGACATTTAATGCGGTAGTGATGCTGTACGCTTCTGTGCGCCGGATTTTGTAGGAAAATCAAATTGGACTTGACCGATTATGGTGAATTTATAGAATTTGCAATGTTATTTAATATCATAATGACAAACCGGACCAGATATTTTCTAAAGATAACACGAAGTACTTGGATTAATAAAATAATTTTAATAACTATCACATTTTCAAATCAAAACCTGTGCTCATCCGGCAATTGACAACTGCCAATAAAATTATCGAATTGAAAATATTTTAGAAAATCCTTTGTTTGTTAGTCTGATGTTAATTTTTCTCTATCGACATTTATTGCACGTAATATTTTTATACGAAACATCATAAGGAGAATATCATAGGATTATATTATAATAAGATTTATGGCAAACAAAAGTGCAACAATATTGATACAACTTAAAGTGTACCTATGAAACCGCGATTCAGAATGAATACAGAAAGAAATAAAACAACATGTTTGTAAACATAAATTTTATTGCTGAAAATACACAGTTATGTATATCATCTTTTGGCCTTAAACTAACATTAGTGTACACAATACTAAAAACATATTCCACTAATGAGATATAGCGATACAACAGTTTATTATGAGCACTAATATACACAATTACAATAAAAATCTCTTATATTTATCAGGAATAAAAATATGTAGTTATTGAAATAAAAAATAAAATATGTTTAATGGAATGTTGACGCTTAAAGCTACAATGCCATTCGGTTTGTTGTGAATAAATGATCTGCATACAGATATGTATAGATATTTACAAAATTCGCAAAAAATCAGTCGATTTTGGAAAAGTTTATATAAAATTTGAAGCACCTCACCTTGAAAGAATTATCACAGAATGTTTTGAGGCGATCTCCAAATCTCTCGAACTGGGAAATTTTGGTCCTTAATTACAAGAATATTCATTCGAAAATTTCATTCTAAGTTAGTCACAATCTCTATCGAATTATAATCTTAAATACTTATTGTATATAATGTGTTATATTGTATAATTTTAAATAGTTATTAACAAGGCACTTACGGAATGACATTGAGCATTAAAATTCGCTTGTTAACCGAACGCTGACTGATGATTAAATTTCTTATTCGATCAGATATTTATAAATAGCATAGCAATGTTTCGTCACATCACCGATAAAACTACAGGCCACATAGCAAAATTGATGTCAGACGCATAAAAGAAAATAGGACACATTGTCCCCGCCATATTATGTGATTAGTAAGGCGGAAATTCGTGGTGTGTATATTTCAAGTTCAGAATTTGTATAAATGAACTTAGAAATCTTTCAGAGTATCTTAAGATACGCTATAATCAAACACAAAACGCTAGATACGCTATAATCAAATAAAAACAAAAAACGATGACTGTTGTTTTATTTCGTTGTAAAATAGTTTAGTTTGCGCGATGCATTTTGCGTCACTATCGAAAATAATATACATTAGACATCTATCGAGCTATGTGGGCTGTCGATAAAAATTTGAGATTCTTACAAGGGTCTCAGATAAGAAGAAGCATTTATAGATAACATTTCTTGCACAAGAAATTCAAAAACACCATACAATCTACTATCACGGACTCACCAGATCGTTTGTAACCAATAATGGCAAAATATCCTCAACCGTCGTTTCAGTTCACAAAACACTTAAGATTACATTCGAAACATATTCGATTAGAATAACATTTATATTTTACGACCAAAATATCTATTGCATCAATTTATAACTAAGTTTTGTGAACCAAATCGAGGATCTCCATCGTTATTATTACCTAAAATTTTATCTATTAAAATTTATATAATTGCAAAAAATTCAATTCTTCTTCAAGGGATCTAAGTTATCTATTGAAAAATCGTCGTTTCCAAAGGTGATCCCTCTGCTGAATCCATCCTGTAGGATACAAAACATGCGCTTTAAATTTGTATATGAGGAAACACTCCTATGCGACTTACTATAAACACTTCGCGCTTCTTAAGATTAAGCTATATCTATACAATTTTTATCAACTAGTAATATTATTTACAAATGGCACGAACATTTCACTCGATATGAAATGCCAATACAATATATTAAACTTAATTATTAACATGGAGCATTGATTTGTTCAATGCTGGTGGCTCACACTACTGGGAATAGCACGGAGTACTTAAGTAATTTAAATAGAATATTTCTGATGTGTGACAATGTTGGCAAGTACTAGCTTAGAAGCGACAGGAAAAGTAATTCGATTTGTGAATTTATTTACACAAAATTATTTAATAATTCTTTAAAATGTAGTCGTATTAATTAATTTTTTTAAATGAATCTGACAGCCAACTTACCAATTATAGATCTGTTAAAAATAAACCGACATATTATTGTTGTGTTGAGAATTAAAATGTTCTATTCATTCAAGTTGTGTAAGCTTAAAATTTTATTAAGACAATTCAATGGAAAACAATATTGTATTTGCTATACGCTATGTTATTTGCGTGTTAGATTTCTAAGCTTAACGTGAAATTTACTGCATTGGACTGACCTTCATCTCCGAAATAGTTTTGTCTAAGAATCCGTTAAAGCTGCTGTCCAGTTCCACCGTTTGTTTCTCACTGAGATTGCCGAAACCGTTGAACGTGTTTCCGAAGCCGTTACCGAAGATGTTACCGGTTTTTTGAGTATCGAACGGATCGTAACCGGTGAGCCCGTTCGTGAATGACGTGTTAGTGTTGTTGAAAACCGATGTTTGGAGATTGAAATCGCTGATGTCGTAGTTCGGTTTCGGTTGGGCGAATGGGGACGTTATCGCCTGCATGCTGTTATTGGTCGCTTGGTTCGGCATCGAGAAAGGCGCGGAGCCGAACAGGTCGCTCCCGTTCATGGCCGGCTGGTGGTGCTGTTGGGGCTGGTGATGTTGGGGCGATGTCATCTGTTGGTGATGGGGAGTGGATTGGCGTTTGGAAGCTTTAGGTGGAGGTGCCACTGGAAGTAAAAGATTCGTAACGATAAAAACCTTCTTGTTAATAACTATTGAGTTTTTATTCCAATGTTATCTTTGTATAAAAAGCAAAAATGGTATTGTGAGGAAAAATTTTGTATTCCTGCACACATTAAAGACTGACATTAAAATCAATGATACATCTACTTCTGTTAAGGACCAACCACACTTGTTAACTTAATGATTAATTTAATAACAAAACTACCCACATATTGCAACATTTAAAAATTTCTATCATTTGTTAGGTGACAATCATTAAACTTACTGGTGCATGCCCGGCGTGACAATTAGGATTACAGAGATTTGCGGTAGCATAGTGTTTATTGATTGTATTGACTGATGTACTGAAAGCCTTGTCGGTCAAGTGGTTGCAGTGTGACTGCTGATTGAATTGACAGTCGGATACTATTGGATTTTTCTAACTTAAATTTTCTAATAAAAAAAAATAGCAATGAGTCGAAGTTTCGATATGTGGCTGGTGTATGGAAATAAGCTCACCGTCTATTCCATTGTGGGACGCAAACGTAACTGGTGAAACATGGGAGTCTCCAACACTGCTCTGCCCACCCCCCGAGAATTACAGGCGTGACGATACATTTATAATTTATAGTTATTTTGAATGAATTAAATATACTCACATAGCGGGGGTGTGGCGGCGCGGGGGGCGGGCGGCTGCGACTCGAACGCGCGAGGGTCGAAATCTGCAGCAATACATTCTAATATGTTACACTACAGTACAGTATATTTACCATAGTTGCTATATACTATGCTAAGTTATACAAAAATATATAATAGTATTCAGAGTAGTGTGGTAAAAACATTCACTAGTGGTCCACCCATGTAAGTGTTGCTGGCATTGCACCAGCTGCTATAATGTATCCAGGGCTGTAATAACCATAAATATTCCAGCTCGATCCCTTGTGGGGTTGGCAGAGATTTGTATGAATAACTCTGTTCAGAGGGTTAAAGTCACCGATTTACATATATAGGTTGAATATACAAACAGTCAAACATTATTAATGAATTGTAACTTAATATAGTAACTCACCACTGTCTGAGTCAGAATTCAAGAGCAACCCCTCTAGCTTAGTGCCTACTACAGGGTTCTTGTTTGAAGACAAATCGCCCAACAGTTTCCTGAAATCAAACATGGCGCAATGAAAAACTAAGATAATTCATTTTGCTTACACATATAGTATATGTTTGTTTACCTATTGTATGATGATATGTAAGATTTTAATCGAATACATTTCTTTACAGTTGTATAGTTCTGAAAGTATTGGTGCAAACCTTTGTACATGGTTTAAGATTATAATTTTATTCTATAT
>DWME01006313.1:0-13789 GCA_018244795.1 Parelbella ahira ahira | reverse complement strand
GCACCCGACCCGGGATTTGAACCCAGGACCTCCTCGATCGGCAGTCGCGCTTGCAACCACTCGACCAACGAGGCAGTTAACATTATCTTAAATCATTATCTGTCAATTGCAACATTATCTTAGTTATTAACACCACAACAGTCACTTTTGGCATTATTCTTTCGAATTTGTTTCCATAGTCAAACTGCACAACTCTTTTGACTATGTATGACATGTTTATAATTTTCAAAGCTGCAATTGAAGATCGAGCTTAGCGGCGTGCTATTGGAGAGCTCAATGTCCAGCAGTGATGACGCGCTGATGTTAGTGGATAAAACTACTACTTAATTTTGTCCTTATAACGCTGCGCTATATGACTTCATAACCGAGTCTTTTTATATAGTAAATAGTACATTAATTAAGAATAAAATAAGTAAATGAGGTGTAAAATGACTGCAGTGGGCACATTCAGACATTGAATCCCGGTATTCGTGTCAAGCAACTGGGGCCCTCGAGTCGAGCCGGCCGCCAATTATGCCGCGAACCAACACCGCCTCTATACCATCGCTGTGAATATAACCGTTCTCGTGACCAATTTTGTGTGTATAAAAACTATAAATGTGTGTTTTAAACTTTTTTTTTATTTAGTATTCATTTAAGTAACCCATATATTTGATTAGGACTTAATAAATATTTCGCCACGTCAGCCTTAGCTTTGATGTGTATATGTGTGTGTAGTGTATGTAAATACTAGGTGTTACGTTGACTAGTGTTCGCCTAGCATTCGAAATTCGACTATAATAATAATTATTGAAATAATTATTGACCACAATTATTATTGAAACTTGATGAAAATAAGTTTGAAGTTTAAAGTTAAATTTGAAGTTCTTTTTTCCATTCTCACATATTCTTTTGTTATATTTCTAAGACTATATAATATACCTACTTACGATACAAAAAGTGCAGAACTGTTTTGTCTTCTCCTCTTTGTAAGTAGACATTTAAAGCGTTATTTTTTCGAAATATCTGTAAATAACACAAACCAAATAACAAAGTGGAAAGTCCGCTGACAAACAGAGAAAAAGAACGCACTAAATTGTTTTGTCTTCGCCTATTTATATATGTACATATATGTATGTAGATATTTTGACATATTTAAAGCCTACATAAAGAAGGGCGGGGGGGGGGCGGGCTAAAGGTATCGTTATAAATTTTGAGTTTTATCATTTATTCTTGTGGATGAGCGGGGTACAGGTACACTACGGGTTTCTAGAACCAAGTATAGGTGCCCTTGCAACTTGTTTGAAAGTGTTTTACTATTTTGAACTAAATTTTTTTAATTTTGTTTTTATTTTGAACTAAAAAAAAACATTATTTATGATCATTCTATCAATGTTATACACAATAGTTTGTAATCACATCGTATCAAACAGTTGTCGTTTATAGAAGCATACTCTTTGATATTCTATATCAATACTACAACAACCTACAAAGCTAAAAATTTTATGAGTTACCGTCGTATCTCGACCGTTGCTGGATCATCAATCGATATTAACGGCAGAATTCAACCTGACGCATGCAATACATTATCTCCATTAACGTAAAAAGACGTAAACGTAACGTAGCGCCTATAATCCCCGACGGGGTAGGCAGAGGATTTAGTACACTGCTACGTTTCACCAGTTACGTTTACTTGCCACAATGGAATACTGGTGAATAGGTACTTAGAATTTAGAGGAAATTTAATACGAGACATCCAGTACAGAATCTGTTAGAGAATAGCGTTGAATTAAATTCAATAATCACAGCGGATTTAGCATTGAACAAAGCAATTCAAAGACAATGGTCCGTAGTAGTGCATTCCAAGCTTAACACTTTGCTTGTAATTTCTGAGATATTCTCGAATCGCTATGTCATGAGGCTCTTCAAGACGCAAAATGAATTTCAGCTTTACGTTTATTTTACGAGTAATGAAAGCTATAACGCGCACATCCTCAAAATATTTAGTAGAGAGATCATTTATTATTAGTATGTAAACAGTGCTTTGTTAGTTAAGCCGGGACTCAATAAAGCAAACATTCTGAACATATTTGTTAGTAAACATGAAAATGGGTATTTCATTCTTGTTATTTCTATGTCTCTATATGTATCTGTACAGATAAAAAACGTAACATAACGCCTTTGATCCACGAAGAGGCAGGGAGAGGAGTGTAATACGAGCCTACGTTTCATCATTTATGTTATACGTCGGATTGTGAGATAGGTGGTGAATCTATGCGGGCGCAAATCCAGACTCCGAGCTACTATTAGAAATTTCACGTTACAAAATCCCGACAGTACCCGACCCGGGAATCAAACCCATCTAAAGAGGCTTTCAATCTATAAAGATGATTATAATTATTAAAATACACAAAGATTTAACGAAGCACGTTATCGATATTATGCTAATACTTGTTCTTTGCTCGCAACGCGAACAAACATTCTTTCTCATTTGTAGATACTAAATACTCATTGCTAAATTTCCGTATTGTGAAGAATAAATATTCATTGTACGTGCTTACGGAAATGTTTTCATGATCTCTTACCAAAAGCGGTGAGAGAAGTATTACTTAATAAGATGTTATTGGGAACGTTTTTTAATTATTAAAAGTATGAATGTAAAAGTGCCAGTGACAATTTTAAATTGATAAATCCATCCATTTTTAGTTTCAAAACGTAAATTTCTTTGAAGTCGGTTTTTTATTATTAGATTTTTTTGTTATTTTTTATCAATATTTGTTCACATAGATACAATACTAAATTATAAATTAAATTCGAAAATTCTATGAGAATCTGTGACGTAATATTTGACCTTTACCTATGATATTTTTTGTGTACCTATTTTCTATTCTTTCAAACAAAAAAAATCTATGTAGTTCACAAAATATGTCGACTTTATGAGATAAAAAAAAACACTAAAAATTGCCACCATAATGAGGACCTTTTTGAAGGCGGTTAAACCTAAACCAACATTGTACTACATATAAACGCACATCTGTGACCAATTATGAACTAAACCCGAAACTACATACATATTTCGAGCGTAGATGCATAACTACATCGGCTACGTCGTAGGGAGCAGGCAGCACGTCGTCTACGTAATTACGAGGCATCTCGTGTAGGCATGACAATTAGGTCACCACTCGCCTCTTCAATTACCTCACTCAAATTGACTTCAGCAGTGCAAATAATAACTTGTGTATACTTCCTTATGAGACATTTATATTTAGTTACAGTTACATAACGTTACCTGTATTTATTCGTTACCTTTTATAAATCCAGAGCTTTCCGAAATAAATTCACGTCAGTAATGAAATACATACTAAATTTAGTTACCGTGTAGATTTGATTACTAAATGTACTGGATAAATAAATATATGAATGGTTTGTATTTATATTTACATCTTTATTCCAATCAGGTTTAGTTATCGTGGAATAGTTAGAACTGACCTAGAATTTATAATTAAATTTTTCTTCAAATCAAGTGAACCGACGATATTGCGAGTTGTTCAGTTTTTGTTTGCTTTCTTTCCGAGTTACAACGATCAAGTTTCTCATGTCCAAGTCCCAATTAGGTCGTCGGTGCAACTGTAATTTGCAGTCGACGCGAACACCGAGCATTTATTAAGGACTAATTGGCTTCAGAACGCAAATTAGACGTGCTTTGTTTTGCAGCCCAGTGGGCGACTTTGAGCTGCGTTATATTGGTTGCGACCCGTTGATTCCAGCGCTTCAGTGCACAGGGGCTACAGCTGGAACTTTAGCTCCGCTTTTGCTGAATCAAACTGTAGCAGCTTGACAGATGAAAGGCGTTCGGAATTTGAATTTCTCATTTTCTAGGTTGGAGTCTTTAAACGCAGCATAAACAAATAAAAATTGTATGTTCATAGTTTTTTATAGTTATTATTATTATTGTAGAGCAGTGCAGAGAAGAGAGAAACAACAAAGATACTGGAGGCTGACGATGATGATGATGGAGAGACGTAACACGAGATATGGATATGAATATATTATTGCACGAATCTATTAACATAACGGGCAAACTTAATTACCGCGGATATAGCAACACCTGATTAGTTGTAGAGCAATTAACAGACGTAGGTGCTTCCAAACATGCAATATCTGTTCGATACTGATTGCGGTTAATGAACAAGGTGCTTAAGATCGTCTTTATGTGTACATCTATGTATGTATCGTACGTACATATGTAGGTTTCAGGTGTCGATTTATATAAGTCTTATATAACATCCTTCACAGGCCACGTTTTTGCAATAGTTGCAAGCGCGACTGTTAATCAAGAAGTCGGGGTCCGATTCCCAGATCGAGATTTTAGCGTAAGCTTAGCTTAGCGTAACTGCCACGAAAACTAACAGTTGAGATGGAAATTTAGATTTTAAAAATGTTTGCGAGTAATTAAACTTACCAAAGAAAACACTCGCCTTATTGACATTGCCGAAGGGTAGACATTATCGTGATATCGCCTGCACCATCGCATTACATTAGCGTGGCCGTATAAAGCGGACCCTTGATAAGGGATCACCGCGGCCATTGGGGCAGCGTATTAAAAAATATAAATAGCAAGAACATTTTTGTTTACATGAGGTCGGGGGATCACTTAATTTCGGAGGTTCGTACTCCTAATATTTGTGTAAGATAATTTAAAAATATCCGGCAAAGGTATAGTGAGTTTGTTTAATATCACAAATGAGAAACTGTATTAGTGTGCATCAGTTTGAACGCGCGTTTTTGTGTGTGTTTCTGTGTACGTGAGCTTGTAAGCATATTTGCGTGGTGTGTTCATATATTATAGTAACATATAGTACAGTAATAGTTCGCAGATCATTGCTATCTTTAAAGGAAAACATTTTTCATAATTACCTTTTGAAAATTTGACAATAAGACAACATTATAAAATTAAAATTACATGTTACTGATATTGTTTCATTGAGCAATTTTACTATTTCCGTTCATCTCGTCATTATAACTTATATCCAGCTCCGACAGTTGGGAAACACATCTGCACCAAGTTTTTCTATGAAATGATATATTGGAGGTATTTTTCTGCACCCGCTCATTCATCACATTCCATCATATTGTTATGAAATCTTACAAGGATATATTGTGCAGGAAGGGAAAGGTGAGATTTATGGGTTTATGCAATGCAGTGTTTTTTGAAAAAAAAAACTTAATCTCATATATAACAATATATTATAATATAGTTACTGCTTTCGAAATCCTTGCCTCGTCACGCTAACAGACCGCAAACGATTTTTACACCAGTACATTTACTATAACCAGCGAGAAGCAACCTAGAGCAGTTTATTCTTCCGTGACATCACGCCTGTATTCCCCGAAGGGGTAGGCAGAGGAGTGTAGTACTCTCCCACGTTTCATCAGTTACGTTTACGTCCCATGGAATAGGTGGTGAGGCTATTGCCGTACACCGGGCACAGATCCGGACTCCGACTCACTACTAGAAATTCTAAATTAGAAACAAGTTTATTCTTATTATTATTACATAACTTAAATTTTCTTAAGAGCTATTTAAAAAATTCAATAGGTATGTCGACCACCGTGTAATAATTTTCCCCATTGGTAAGACATGTTGCGGTTTTTGACACAAATTCGAAAAGACCCGCGATTAATAACAAACTTTAAAACATAGTTGTATCCGTATTTAGTCTATTTAACACTCGTCATTATGCTTACTGTTCAGTTGCTTAAAATGGAAAAATACGGCATAATTGATGTCTAAAAAGTTAACATATTTTTGTTTGTCACTCAGTAGGCTCAATTCGTGCCTTTCCGCAGTGTACTAAATCTTATTCCTATCTTACTCCCACTTCTTAAAATCCAGGTGGTACCTTTTGGACTCGCCCCAAAACCTGGTAAACCTGTACACACCGTTAGCGTGAACAGCATAGTTAATAATAAAAACGAATCATCGTGTAGAGTAAGTAGACTTGTTGTGAGAGAATGTAAATTCTGTCGGTAGAGTATTAATGAGTAAAGGAACTGCCATGCACGTGCGTGACTAAGCGTTTTAGAGTGCAACTATTAGTCAAGTCAATGAATCATTTTCACACGGATACATGTAACTAATGATTTGCATATTGCGCACGCATGAGAGTATTTTCTGCGCAAGTCGTTTGTATGTTAATTATTTAATGGCTGTTCTATTTTCGAATATTTAATATTTATTATTTTTATAAATATTAATAGTAATATTCAAGATATTTTTACTCCATAACATGTTATTATATATTATTAAAATGGCCGTTCTGTTTTCCAATATTTAATATTTATTATTTTTATGAATACTAATATTAATATTCAAGATATTTTCTGCTCCATGACATGTGGTTTAAGGATCCACGTGTTTAGTACACGGGCAGGTTCTTTTCCGCAATAAGTTTTTTTCCCTCCTTTTCATCGTTTGACTGTTGGAGACGCGTCTCTTGTTAGAATGAGACGGTTAAGGCAATAAGGATTAGTTTAGCATTAATTGTTATTAGTTAAAACTATTTATAACTATCAGAAACAGTAATATTCCACCAACAAAACTTCGTTGAAAATAAAAAAATGACAGGAATTTTCGACAAACTTCAGGCAGATGTCGCTTTAGTGGAGAAATTTTATACAACGTGGGCGCTTGACGCAGTATAAAGTTGTCAACTCGTTATCTGCCAACTATAGCTTTGTTTGGAACTGTTCTTGTGAAAAAATCGGCCGAGGAAATATTGACCTTTGAACAAAGTAACCTTTTTTTCCTTTTTTATCCTTTTTACTAGATATAAAACTTTTTACAGAAAGTTTTTATCACCTCGGTAACCGTGAAAGTCAATTCAGGCATTTTATTCCAGGATAATCTGAAAGTAATAATATACTCTCTGTTATAGGTTGCTTGTATTTGTTGATGGCTTTCTCTATAATCGACTCTAGTTGTCAATTGTTGCCGTTGTCAGCATATATGCTGCTCTGTGCATTTACCAAAAAAAATTAAATAATATTCATGTGCTCGTAGTCTCTCGTATCATATGACATTTTTGGACTTTTATTTAGAAAACGTATTTCAACTAACCTCAACCTATCTCCATTCACACGTAAAACGGGCACAAACAATCGACAAAATAAATGATGGGAGTCATATACATATTAACAAAAATAATAAACAAAGAAAGCGTAGTTAATTGGTATGTAACACTCTCAGGAAAAGCTGAAGTCTACTCTCGAAAATCCCACTGACTTTATCCGGCTTAAAACAAATGAAGATCAATGGAAATAAACCAAGCTCTACTTTCCTTATCGACAGCCGCTGACAAATTTAACGTTACTCGCTGGCAATAAAGAACAGCGGAATGTAATCCTTCTCTCATTAATTGAGAAGATATATTCCTGAGTCCAACCGTAAGTTTTTGCTTCGACTCTATGTTTCTTTACGGTTTTCTCTATTTGAGAGAGAATTAGATAGAGTTTACTATGAACGAAATAAAGTTGGACGATTACGGAATTGTGCATTTAATCGATTAAATGTTTTCTGATTTAGGGGGACTATAAATGTAATATCACGCCTGTAATAGTAGTGTAGTAAAAGAGTGTAGTACACTCCCATGTTTCACCATTACGTTTACATCCCATGGAATAGGTGGCACGCCATTGCCATACACTGGACATAGATCCAGACTCCGAGTCACTACTAGAAGTTCCAAATTAAAAAAAAAACATAATAAAACGAAATTTGAACCCAAGATCTGCCTATCGGCAGTCGCGCTTGCAACCACTCTACCAACGAAGCAGTTGACGAGAACATTTATACCTAATGTAATAAAAAAATATTAGAAAATAATATCTCATATTTACAGCTGAATAAAAAAGTAAAATCAGTTCTGCTGAAAAGTTCAAGCGTAGGAATGTTAGCTCGCTAACACAAAGAAAAATACTTTCTTTGAAATACGCTCAGTATATTTGTTTATTGCACTGACGCAAAGTAAATCTTTCAAATGAAAACTGAATGTACCTTCGTGTAATGTTGTCTATGGAATTCAAATTAACGGTAATTTTATTTTATTCCCATATAAAGCTCCGGTTACATTTAGAATTATTCTAATAATTATTAGTTCAATTAATTACCAATTAAATTCCCAAATGTATACCAGAATCGCTTACACCAAAGTAGTTAGTTTTTTTATTAAAGGTTTTCAATAAAACTGGCGACAGTAGGAACTAATAAATGACGGGTTTAGATCTAGCTATATTATCTCTTCTTTGCAATGTATATGGTAATATTTTTGATAAAACATTGGTTGGTGTACCTACATATGCTTATTAATTCTATCATATGATGACAGGAGACCATGTACCTGTTTTCTATGGTAAAATGGTATTGAAACATAATGTATTTATAAATAAATAGCTAATGTACTGACAATGTGAAATATCTGTAGAATGATTCATTACAATGGGCTGAAACAAAGATAAACTGTGAACAAATCAGTTTTTAATTGAAGTATCCAGTGGCTTGCAACGGAGAACAAAAAAAGAGAGGTCTTTTCAAAATGTATTTGTTTCAATTTCACATAAAGTATAACAAGACTCGTGCAACAATTGCAGAAACATTTTTATTTTCTAGCTTTCATTCAGTTTTTTAATTACCAATTCACAGTTTAATATTAAAATTTTCTCGTTCATTATCTTTCCTGTTCTCGCTACCATTGAAATTCGCTATAGCTCTACAATCACACCTAACAATAACACATGACTCATACAATGTTTTCCTCTATGTCATGCTCGATTGGTGTGTTGCTAATGAACACATTAAAAATGAGGATTTGGTCTTTATTTGAAATGGTTGTACATTGTGTATGTCTACAAATAAAAGATAAATAAGCCCCGTGATGGTAATTTTACCGTTGTTGACAGATTTACAGTAAGGGGATTTTAATGCCTTTTTTGTGTTAGATATTTTATTTTTTATTAATTGGGTTCGTAAAAAAGGTTCTGAGAACTGAATTCAGCCTTTGTGATAACAACGTGTAAATTACTCTTTAATACAAAACTACTAAGATGTCTGTCTAATTTCGATTTGGATCGTATTTGATTACATCGATTTTGAACGCATTTCTTACATTAACTCTGAACCAAAGGAATGACTTTAAAACGAACTGAAAAAAAGTGCTGGTTGAATAATTAATATAAATACAATGATCTATACTTTAAATAATAATGTTTACTTAAAAAAAAAGCAAACTGAATACTGAAAACCGACTTATTTATGACACACCCGTATATTTTTTTCCAAATTTTTCTAATTGAGATTTAAGTAAGTTACGTTTATATATTCTTTTGTTTTTGCTTGTTGATATGGTCTGTGTTATTGCGATATAGAAATTCAAATGAGACATCATGTGGAGCTTTCAGCTTTATTGATAGTAATTTCGTACTTTATCTCTGTCAGTCGTTCGAGCGCGCTCCGTCAGAGGTAAATGATATTCCGGAAGTAAATACCGGCACACCGCCAAGTTATGTGTCTTACACGTGTAATTGGATGTTCTATATGTTAACAGGTTGAGCGCACCGATATTTGTACATGAAATTTTTCTACAGATTTTGAAAATTACTCTACTGGTGGTGTATAGTTTAAAGGAGACGTCACTCTAATCTATTTTGTAATGTTTGATTTGGTTACATTCTTACAATGGAAATTAAGTAATATTGTATAATGATTCGAAACGTTTCGATTATAGGTACCTACATTCTTTGTTCGTTCATCGTCTCATATAATAGTTTATATAACTATTGAACAAAAATGTTCAAAGCGTTACTTTAAACATTTTTTAACTTCTACTTTGAACATTTACAATAGAGTTATATAAATAATTCAATAACAATATAATGACCGGTAGGAATACAAAAGAAAATTAATATTTCATTAGTCAAAGGATGAATGCTGAATAAGTCAGCAACAGAAGGTACAATTTGAAACTTCCGATCCAATATCAAAAGGGTGAAAATGCAGACTTAAATTTTTCTGCTGACTGTTCCGAGTGGCCCAGAGAGACTAGAAAATTTTCCATTGCTCGAAGCTCTTACATCGTGTTGAGTGCATTACAGTATTAACTTAATGTAGGTAATTTTTCATATTTCTTTCTACGCAACCCACAAATTATCTTAACTGACGTACTTTACTGTTCTTGAGGTTATATTTAGATTAAACCTTTTTTCAAATTTATGTAACACAATTAGACAGTGGGAAAAAATATTTCCTTTATTTCCATTTATTATAGACCAAGCGGAAATTATTTTCCAAGCGAACAGTGCGCATTTTTGAGCTTTGAGATACCTACATAAAATAAAATGTAAATTTACGTACTTGTTAAAGATCGATCTGCATACTATAATTGATGTATGGCGCGGAAATAAATGAATGCGAATATTCGTGGTTGTATATCGCTATTAAAATTACCTGTTCGCCCGCGGTTCGCGTAAATGGATTACAGCTCTGAAAGTTTTCAAAGAGGAATAATGTTTGCTTTGAGTAATAGCATTACGTTGCCGCGATAGTTGTCTTCTGGGCTTTGAGCTCTGCTGATAACTTTTGCTGATTAGCAAACCATTACGGGCTTTATTGTCATAACTGTAAAGTTCGATATGGTTGAAGAAAACTATTAAAAACCTCTCACAATGGTTATATTTTAAGAGTATTTGACGAGCTTTTAGAGATAACTACCTCGAAACGCTTCCTTTGTCCTATTATTCATTGTTTCGTCGAAGAAGCTTCGGTGAATGAGACCGACGTTTTTTTTTGTTTCTAAAGCAGACGGAGACTTTCATTTCAGTCTTGTACTAAATGCAGCGTGTGTGTCTATTTGCATAGTTTCTTTATTTTATTCCGAATAGTTGTAGTATAAGACAAATAAAGTGTGGGTAGTTTTGTTAAAACTTTGCCATCGCTTTGTGGATCGTAAGACGATTAGATAATGTTATGCTTCAAAATGAATAAATGTAATGAATTTAGTGTCTTGATAATACTATAATACGGTATTAAAACCTGGTATAATAATTGCAAATATTCGTGAATATTTCAATATTTTATTTTAAAAACAATTCTGTTCCGCACTACCTGTCCTCAAAGCCAACGCAATGTGATGAAATGCTCTACGATTCTGTTTCACGTGTACAAATAACGGATGGGGATATTATTTGGTGAAAACAATATGCGAATTTTTCAATATGTGTCGCTTTGTTGAAAAATACAAGTTGAAATTTTTACAGTACATATATGAAGATTTCACTTCAGTTACTTAATTCGCTTTTAAAGAATCGTTAATCGTATACGGATTGCCAACACAATACTTAAACGACTTTCTGACATGAAACCTATTATTTTTTTTCATTTAATTACTTAACTACAACAGCTAGAAACGGTCTGATTCCATCAGTCGACTTCTTTTAAAATGATGAATTTTTCAAAAACTTGAATATTTTAAATTTAACGCAACACCAGTGAATTAATGGTCAGAAGTGAGTCATAAAATACTTAAAAATATAATAACACGGCAGCGATTCAGCGGAGGTCAATAGCTACATAATTATTCTGGCTTCTTGTGAGTCCTTGTATGTGTCAAGTGCCACGCGGGTGGCAGCTGTGAGCTAAATTGAGGTTTTAATGGAAATTTTAAATCCCTGTTTTCATTTTTTATTATTTTCATCGTCCTTCGAAGGGTTCCTTTGTGATATCTAATATGATTTTATCACATATATACGTTTTCATACGTATTATTAGCAGAAGGGAATTTTGAAGTATATTTTTTTAAGTCTACTCAACTGGAGAGTTGATGTAGTTTATGGACGGTAACAATACAAGAAAACAATGAATTAAATGAATGAAAACAATATTACAACAAAACAATAATACAACAGAAAATAACATTTTGAAGAAGACGTTTTAGTATATAAAATAATGGGTGATCTATTCGAAAAATTATATTGCATTTAATTTATAACTTAATTAACCATTAAATTTCCATAATAAAATTAGCTTTAAAAATTTTATTTCAAATATTGGTTAAGCTATACATTACTAAGCATAAGAGAAATTCTTTTGGGAAAAACATTAGTACATCCGAGCGTTTTTAGAATAAATGAGGAGAAATCGGAAAAAAAAAAAAAAATTAAACGTTTTTAAAAGGTTTCTCTCAAAGAGAACTCGGTAAAATGGAGAAAGTATGAATATTCAGGAGAGACCGTTTATTCATGGCCCGTCGTGTTGCTGGAGTAGAGATTTCGGATCTCTTTTCCTTTCGCAAAATAAATTTGACTACTATACCCTATGCTGAACTTATTTTGAGCGACATTTGTTAAAAAATCAAAGATGTTGGTTTCTACGGAAATTATCCTCGATTAATATTATCAAATGTTTTAGTGGTAATTTTAAAGTGATTGAGTATAATTGATAGAGTTATTAAGAGCCAAGTTCTTAAGTTTAATATAAAATCAATAGGTTATAGCAAAATTTCCGATTAAATATATGAAATATTAAAATTATTCCTTCATAATAGGTATGTATTGTGTATGTTTTTCTATACTAAATGAGGAGCAAGCGCATTTGCTCAGCACTAGTCACCAGTCATTAGTTTAAGAAGCTATAGAAGATGTATCTAAAGAAAAGTTTTCTTGCGAGTAATTACTTTTGTACTCGCATATAATGAAAAACCTTAAACATTCACGTGAATAATTAAATCACTTGTATTTACTTCTAAAGCTATACTAATATATAAAGTTGTATATACATAAGCCCTTCAGGACACCATCGTGAAGGAAAGAGCGCAATCGTCGTTATATATAAATTCTGAAAGCACTCACAAAAGCAATGAAAGCTCTCATTTGTGAAGCTTTTATCCCACAACGTTTACGTTTCACGAATACCTGATCCCGACGGATATAGCAATACATTAATTTGAGCGTGGTTTTGTACTGATTACACATACTTCTATTCCATTCTATACGAATAATCGCATAGATACTTTATTAGGAGTATATGCAAGAGTCAGAATTCTATATATTTTTCGATCAATGACGGTCATCAACCTCTATTATCGATTGTCGTGTGTACTGTGATATTTTAGTGTCTTTATTATGACTATCACCTGTTTGGAGGCGAAATACGTTTGACAAACACAAAACACTCACAGATTGTTGCATATGATTAATATAATATGTACTATACTCGTATGTATAATTACTACATACTTGTATTTAATGATTGATTAAGGATAAGATAAAAAAAGAAATATCTTAAGTACTTGAATATCAATGCAAATATCTACATCCATTAATGTAGGTACTCACGGAGACCATAATTTACCTATTTAGACCATACACGAGTAGGTCAGATATAAGCTGCTGGGAGAGTCAGTTTTCGTAACGACTATGCATGTATGAGAATGATGAACGCGGAAGAAGCACGTCAGCTTTGGAAAGCTAGGGATATTAGGCACTCGGACTCTCTGCCTACTCCGTAAGGCACCGTGATGGTGAGGTAGCTAGCGCACTGTTATCATAATAAAAGATATCAATCGAATAAGCATTTAACCGAGTCTTTCATCGTTTTGGCGCGATTGTAGACCGCAGGCGAAGGAAAATTTAAGTAGAATCCTGTACTAAGAATTATTTCTACATTGGCAATAGGAATATCATATCATCAGCCTATAGCTGTCCACTGCTGAACATAGGCCTCCCCCAGAACGTGCCACGCTGCTCGGTCCTCCGCCTT
>DWME01006312.1:0-13791 GCA_018244795.1 Parelbella ahira ahira | reverse complement strand
ATTTAAAGGACGTCAACGACTTGACCGAAGTACGTACGCCCATGCCTTCCACTTTCATCTCTACTACTTGCACTGGCCATATAAAACTGTAACGCTATTCTACTATGATTCAATCTCAGTCACTACACGTTTCCCACCACATCGTTCTCTGATCATAAAACGTAACATCCCGACTGTAATCCATAAGTGATAAGCAGAGGAGTGCAGAACACTCTGATAATGTAAATCCTAATTTTACCAGCTCTATATGCATACATACATAAAGATGACATCTATAGTATATGAACATAAAACCCAGTTCACACAAAGCCTTATTATGTCATATCTCGCCAGCGTTGTGAATGGAGCTTTATTGTGTCTGATATTTAATGTTATCTGTTTTATTTAGATCATTAACAAACCACCTATTACGCTAATTCCGACGTTCGTTAAAGAGCGTTTCATACTGTACACGAAATAATCGCGTGAACATAATTTTCGTTTTATATTTCAAACAGAACAGATACCTATGTGTTTAACAAAATTTGTAAAGAAATATTTATTTATTTATTCTTTTAAAACACCTTAAAGCAAGGATACAAGAGCGTTCCTATTGCTAACCGGTGGTCAAAATGTTATTCAAGGATTACACTTATATAAAATTTACAGTCTGAACGCAGTAGTTGATGCACAGACAGCAATAGTGTCGATAAGACACGGTTCTGGCGTGGTTCTTCGAGTCATTGCTCTCGTTGTATAAATCTATGAACTTCTCTTTAGTGAAAATAAAATTACAATCTCGATTGACCCGTTCGCGTTGGTCGAGTAATTGCAAGCGTGACTGCTGATCGAGAGGTCCTGGGTTCTATTCCTTGTATATGCCATCGCATTTTTCTGACTTAAATTTTCTGGTAGCAATTTCTAGTAATGGCTCGGAGTCTGCATCTGTGCCCGATGTATGGCGATGGACTCACCACTTGTTCACAGTGTTGTATTACACTCCTCTGCCTACCCTTTCGTGCACTACATAAAATTACAATCTTAAGGCCCTGAGTACTTGAATCCGTACACCGAATTATATCAAAGCGACTTTCCATGACATACTCAAAAACGTAACGTAACATCACGCCTTTAATCGCGGAAGAGGTAAGCAGAGGAGCGTAGTACACTGCCACGTTTCACCAGTTAACATAATCAATTTTCACAAAACTGCCCATAAGTACAAACATCATTGAAACAGTGTAACTTGGTACATTTAATTGCCTATTATCTTGTATACATTAGATAAGGTTCAACACAGTCGACCGGCCAGGAATAAATATAGCACGGTCTTTTAGGAATCCATTATATAATCAATAATTGGAACGGCATTGTCTGATAAAGCTTTGAAATAAATATAAGAGCAATGTAAATTAAATATTTATATTAAAAAATATATCTGGGTTCACTGACACGCCAATTATTAAGTCGCCGCCCTTTGTAAATCAAAAATCTAGTATAAAAAAGAAGAATGAATAAATAGGTACTCCTACTTTCTTTCTATAGTGATAAATGCCGACATATTTCTTTAAATATTTTATTCCGACTTTTCAGTACATCGACATCGATATTATTTCGCATAGAAAATATACTTTGAATGAATGACGGCTTATCATTTTCTCTTATTACATATCTTTCTGAAAAAAACCATTCACATCCTTAAGGTATTTCTATAAGCGAACTGAAAAAATATCAAGAGAAAAAGCGAAAAAACAGGCAAATATATTCGATATATTCTTATAAATATAAGGGTTTATCTCATTCAAGACTAATATTATATAATCACGCCAACTCCCTTGCAGTACACACAAAGTACTATATCAATGACGTTCTCTTACAGTCATTGTTTTCTTCGTACACGTATCTAATACTGCCTAACCACATACAATGTACGTTATTATGACTACTAATTACTAAGTTAATGAATAATGCTCGCTGCCTACCTCGTAAAGGAGCTAGCGGGTCGATAATAAATAACAATAAATAAGTTTTATTAATTCACAGTAGGTACATATTTAATGTATACTTTTTTATTAATCTAGTACCTATAGGCCAGCACTCGGCCGCAGCCTTGCCTGATGTAATTGGTATTACTAATGCAATCTCCATATTATATGCATTAGAATGATACGTTAGTTCCATACTGATATGATTAAAACGATTAGAACGGTCCTTCATTTAGAAGCATCGGAAATCCGTTTATCTGTGACTGACAGGGAGCGCGGCTGTCATTTAACGGCCATTGGAATCTATTGCGAGATATAATAAGGTATGAGCAGGCAAAGTACAACTCCATACATATAAATATTCCTATATCAGAGGCTTATCAACTTGGAGGCTTAAGTGAAGAGAGTGACAAAGTCAATTCTCATATAAATAATATAGAACCAGCACGTCAGTTCTGTAAGAATAGTGTTTTGGTACTCGGTGCTCTCTGCCTACCTAATAAGCAACTTGGGCGTTAAGATGTAATAATAACAAATTTTAAAAGGTGTCAATTATCATTATTGTGTTAATTAAACGCTAATTGTTGCTTTATTAAAATTACAAGTACGTACTAGTAAACATACAGTAGGAGTTCACTAGAACTAAATATATTGATTTCCAAGGAAACAGTACTCTACTTAATATTCATAATCATACTTGAATCATTAAACAGATAATACTGAATACAGATCTGTGAGGCATACACGACTGCATAATAAATAATGCCCGGTGAGCAATTCTGGAAATGTCTGAAAATACAACCGACGTATTATTTATTTAATGGTGAATCAATCTGAATTTTCGCAGTTACTTTATTCGATGAGTTGAAAGCTATTAACGTTAGTTGTGAGATAAACTTAATTTCGAAATACACTCAAATAACAGGAAAACAGTTCATATAAGTAAACAGACAAACAGCGTACATAAAAACGTTAACATCACGCCTGTAATCCCCGAAGGATTAGGCAGAAGAAAGTAGTACACACCCACGTTTCACCAAATACGTCTACGTGATGAACCTTTTGCCATATACCGGGCACGCATCCAGACTTTTAGTCGCTACTAGAAATTCTAAATTAGAAAAATCCAACAGTACCCGAGCCAGAATTTGCACCAAGGTCCTCCCGATTGGTAATCACACACGCAACTCGCCCAACGATGTCGCCCAACGATGACGACGCAGTCATGAAGAGGACGATGATTGTAGAAGTACGTATATCAAGTCTGCAAGGATAAAGCTGTTTGCCACTCGGTGTTCTCTGCCTACGCCGTAAGAGACCTGGCGTGAGCTACACTACCACTTCGCAATGATCGATCTGAGGAAATCAATGCGAGAAATATTAGAATTCAATCCCTTGACAGTTAACGAACACAGAATCATAGAACAGGATGACGCGAGAAAATCACCTTACGCCTGCACATTTTTTTAAACATAACATCACGACTGTTTTCCCCGATGGGGTACTACGATTCTAGTAGAATATCTAAGTTAGAAAAATGTAATATTGCCCTACACGGGAATTTAATCGAGGATCATCTGAATTTATTATAATTGAAATAAACACAAAGAAATTCACTGCATGTTAAAGAACTCAACACTACGACTTATTACTGGTTCCATTATATTAGGACAGGACACTCGAGCCAGAAGCGAAATTAATTTAATTTCATTGCTATCATGGTTCATTGAGGGTCAAGATCCTTTCAAAGGCGAGTCCTTTGACATTTGGCGATAGTGCAATTAACTAAAATGTCCTTGTATAGGCACCGTACAGTTGATGTATTGGCCAGGAATGTATGGCCAGGATAGATGATTTTAAAAAAGTAAAATTTTAACATCACGTCTGTAATCCCCGAAGAGGTAGGCAAAGGAGTCTAGTACACTCCCATATATTAACGTACATAGTTGAATGAATTAATATAAAAACAAATATTTTTGGATCGAATTTTGGGTACCGAACTAAAATAAACGTTTTTTTAGGACAGCCTAATTAGTTACGGACCAATTTCAGATATGATCCTCCGCCCAAAGCAGTTCCAGTTCCGATAAAAAGTATACAATTAAGAGGACACTTCTTGCGTTTCAGCAGCTAACCCCATATGTCAACGTCGCAATATTACCCGTAATTAAACTATGTAATTATACATAACTCTCTGACGTTAATAATTCACGTTTTTTTTTATTTTCTCATCCCATTTAAACATCAAAAACCTATTACAATCGTGATGTGAGTCGTTCTCCTTTAAAAATAATTTGGTCGGATCTAATTACTTGGCCAACTTTAAAAATAAATTGAAGGCATCGAACAAGGGTCCTCGTCACCGAGGGACGCGGTGACGTCCAATCTGTGTGAAGTGCCCTTGTGTCAATCTCATTGGGAACGAATCGTCCAACCATGAGTCGTAGGTAGCTGAGTAGGGACCTCTGTTAAATACTTGTATAGGAAATCACCTCTCATTTTCCAAGCTCTCCTTTTTCAGGCTGATCGGCCCCCGTGCTATTTTGCTTGTGATCTTTTTGCGACGTCACAAAGCAATAAATAAATTGAATGCATTTTACTATTGTATATCGTTATTGGTTAAACTGTTCAAACAGAGTTTATTGTTTCCCAGCTCATAGTTAATTATAATTATGACACGCTATAAATATCATTATTAAATTTCTATAAAACGTATCTCTATTGAATATATGTTATAAGTTATAAAATACATATGTGTGTTAAAATTGGAAACGACCAAATAATATTTTGAAATATTATAGGTTGTAGGTTTCATTAACAGGTTCTCTAACATAATTTTACTACGGTTCATAACTATCCTCTCAAAGATGGTTGCCAATGGAATGATTATAATATTTAAGATATCAAGCAACCCACACTTTTTACTCTGAATTGAATCATTCTGTTAAAGACTTAAAGTTTATAATTTTAGTTAGAGGCGATGCATTATGATTGATTGTTCGACCTTCTACGACTGCAATCTCTTTGTCATTAACAATTACTTTCTAGTTTTTAGTCCGATTAGCAATAAAAGCGCGTTTTTTTCAGTTTTTTTAAACAATTATTTAAATTGACTTTATATCTTATGGTTCTCCATAATGTTTTTAAGGCATATCTGCTAATGCACGCTAAGCAATATAGCAGACCATCCTCTAAACCCGTCACATTTTGAAGACCCGTAGCTTAGAGTTAAAAGGTAAAAGGGTTAACTATAAAATTGTCACATACCGTTTTACGGACAATACGGAACCCAAAAATTAAGGTTTTAAAATTTGCATAAATAAATTCCATTTCCGAACATTAGCTATACATCATATGAATGACATTACATACCCGTACTTACATACATACATTACTTAACATAATGTGAAGGTGAAAACGAATTATATTAAATACAATTCTAAATAATTCAATAAATTTAATATAACAGCATTTGTATAGATACGTTCATTATTGATAGCGGAAACCGGAACTAATTAATACGTATCCCAAATTATAATAACTGCTTACAATATTCAAAAATGACATTTTCAATGACAAAAGAAGTCGGGGTGTGAATACAAATTAAATCAATGACTATCAGTTAATTTACAATTCGATTTATTTTACTATTTGACGCTAATACAGTATCTTTTAAACATGATACAATAATGTGCCGGCTTACACACGTTTTTTAGGAAAACCCAACTGTTTTTGGACCTATATATTATATAAAGACCTTATTCATGAGCTCTCGCTGATCCCAGGAACGTCACGCCAGAGACCTCTGAAAAACATACGTAATTTGGACCTACGCTTTACTTCACCCATTTTATTTAATAATTTATCATGAACTAATTAAAATATTTCTGTATCCCTTTGCCTATTAGCTTTCCTTTTCATTTCAAAGCTTGTCTGAGCCTACTGTTATACATACATAGGCCTACATAGGCCTAACCTAATCAGTGCTACTTGATTGCACCATGCTCTCTATTTGCCGCATCCAGCTTTTTTCTGCAGCCCGTAGAATAACACTCTAATATCGTCATCACACCTAACTAAATTGGATTTCTTTAAGCACATGTAATATACTGCCTTATTAATACTGACTGCCTCGTTGGTCCAGTGGTTGTAACCGCGACAGTTGGTCGAAAGGTCCTGGGTTGGAATTCCGAATTGGGTACCATGAAATTTTTCTAATAATCTAAAGTATATGGCAGTAGGCTCGCCACCTATTCCATGGTGAAACTTAGACGTAACTAAATAATATGACAGTATACTACCCTCTTCTGCCTACCCCTTCGTGAATTACAATCAAACAGCAGGCCATTTAACAGTTGGCCCATCAAAACTCAACTCGAGCAGCTTAAACCAACAAAAGTTCCTACCTGAAGCCGACCACACACGCATGACTGCCTCTCAGGGCTTTATTGATACTAAAAGGTACGACGAAAATGTACAGGCGAAATCGGACTGTAAATATAATGAACTTAAGGTAAAATATGCTGTATACACTCGCGAATATTCTTCAGGACATTCAACACAGCAATTCAAATGAAATAATACGTACATCAAAGTTTCTGCTTGCGCGTTTTCTCTCAGTTCTCAATAAAACATATGCTTCAGACTTGTCATGATCAACATTAACCTTTTTATCGTTACACTGTTGAACACAGGTCTCTTCGCAGAATGAAGACGGTTAAGGCCACAGCTTGCCACGCTGGTCAAGTGTTGGCGTACTTCACACGCTTCAAAGACTGGTGAAGTGAATTCTAAGGTGTACAGTTTTCCTCGCGATATTTTCCTTCAGTGTTATAGCACGTGGTCTTTAATCAGAAATTTGTAGTTCGTACAAAATGATAGAACAAACGTACGTACGTAAGTACAGAATTATCCCCAGGTAATGATTTTTAATGATTTTACGTAGTTAAGAGGAATTCAGAAAGAACCTGCCCATTACAGAAAGGTTGTTAGTGATTTAAAACAACTGCATAGCTAATATAAAAAATGCTAATAATACAAATCAAAGTCATTTAGAAGATAAGTAGTCCGGCAGAATGCATAAGTTGTATAGCTAATTATCTCAGAAACATATTTTCTTATCTAATAAGCGAACTTAACAGCTACTAAAATTCTTCATCATTTAACCAGTGGGGGAAGAGAAAATAAAACAAATATATAGGTTCAAAAAGAAAACATATACCGAATATAAGAAAGTATTACCTGATGCGAGTATATAATATAAAATATGAACAAATATATGAAACACATGTTACACATAAAAATGATCATGAAACCTTTAGTAATACAATATATTATATTCATGAATACAAATAGCTACGATAGGGGTCTTTTCACATACATACAATATGTCTTGGATAGTTCGTACATATTTTAAAACCTTACGTTTGAAACATGTCATGTTGCCAGTAACTACTACTAGTAACTACCACGTAACTATTTATGTTAACGTTAACTATCACGACATAAATAATAATACATAAACAACTCAACAAGTGCTCAGTAACATTTATAACAGGCTGTATTGTTTACAATTAAATTGTGTATGATCAAGAAAAAAATGCAATGTCAATAAAATTTGAATTTGGAAAAGCGCGGTGTCGCGGGTGGCGACAACGGTTCGAAATTTGAATCTTTGGCGCCGGTCACACTGACACTGACAGGTACTAATGATCTCATATTATACGTGAACAATACTTAGTATCAAGTGCCCATCATTCTCATATTTAATATGTTTTTCTATTCTACTAGTCCAGTAATAACCGAAGTTCGACCGTAGTCTGTAAAATTATATATTAGAACGTTATTTAGGTTATGTCAAAGAGGATATCTCTATAAACATTTTCTTTATGTTTTTATTTGATCACAGATTATTATATCATCTCACATTGACAGGACGTACGTGAACAATGAACGTTTATTTAATACTATTTAATTTATTTGTAGGACAAACACAAAATCGCAACTTTTTGCACTCTGTATATAAACTTTAATTTTATCTAATCTCATGTGACATACGCTCGATACCCTAAAAATGTATCAAAGCCACCCACCCTTACCCTATTAATGTACCTTTAGATAACCAAAATATCGGTGATAACTCTGTTTTTAGTACGAATACCTTTGACTCGCCCCGTATTTCGCATGCAAATCGACGTGGGGACCTATCATCTCCACAATCGTATGTCATTCTCCTTTGCCGTAACGTTCTATATGTCTACGCCGTTGCTACAGGAACTGTAATTCCGATTATCATATTCATGTGTGTCTCGAATGGACAATAACCTTAAGGGTTCGGCAACACCAACGAATTACATTTGTTTCATTATATCAAAGTAATGTTTAACGAGAACAGATTGGTCGAACATTTCACTATAATTACTTTACAAAAAGACGCAAACCGAAAGAGCCCTAATATATATATATATAACACAAATATTGTTAATAAATAAAACCCAAATTTGTTCAACGATTCACACCTTACTTTGACTTGTACAATTGTAAGTTTAATCTTGTAAATCCTGCCTTCCTTTGCACAACCAAGTTACTATTTTATAGAAATTAACTCAGAACAGTTAAAACAAACGACGTAAACAAAACAAACGTAACATCATGCCTGTAATCTCTACAGGGGTAGGCAGAAGAGACTAGTACACTCCCACGTTTTACCAGTTACCTTTACGTTCCACCATGAAATATGTGGTGAGCTTATTGTCATTCACCGGGCCCAGATCCAGACTTTGAGCCACTATTAAAAATGCTTTCTAGAAAATCTAAGTTCGAAAAATCTAATGTTATCCGACCCGGAATTCGAACCCGAGACCATTTTATCAGCAGTCGCGCGTGCAGCCATTCGATAAACGAGGGAGTCAAAACAAATCTGACACATATTAATTGATCTTACTTCTAACATAGCACGAATCACTGCACACTTATTTAAAAGGTCTTGTACATAAATAGAAATAGACATTACAGGCCAATAAAAGTACCCCCGATTGTAGGGAAACGGGTACAGAAAATAGCCCAAACGTAGCCCTAACTTACCCTCTTACATGTCGGGATCTGACAAGTTATGACTTGTTACTGCCGAAAATAGGCAGACATTTCGAGCGCGAAACCCGCCAGCGGAATTTTGGCCCTTTGACCTAAAACCTGAAGTATCTCGGATGATATTTTTGAATATTGCTTCATATTGTACGTCACTAGCTTGAACTAATAGATACTGGCTGGCGGAATGTCAGAAATCTTGGAAACGCATATGCAGATATGAGAAGCGAGTTGAATATAGAATAAGCATGTCAAATAAGTACCCGGTGCTCTGTGCCTGTACCGTGAGTGCCATGGCGTGACGACACTCAGTAATAATTATATATTGATGCTTCTACAGATACGTAGTATACATATAAACTTTTATCAATCAATGTCTACAGATATATAAAAATCCAATTTTTTCCAATAATCCATATGAATCAAACATTATCATAATACATAATATCCTATAATTCCTATTATCATTCATTTTAGGTATTGTTTTCAAATTTCAAAAGATTAAATTTATGAATCAATTGAGCTGATAAAGAATATTATTTAAAATCCAGATATAGTGCTTATTTGCGCAAATACTATAATACTGGATTTTATTGATTGATGGATAGATATGATACGAAAAATTAGCTCAATATCGCGACGATCTTGTTGTGTGACCTAAATATAAATGTAGTATGCCTGTTGACTATAAATAACACTTGGTTTATTTCTTTTAAGTTTATATTATCTTATTTTTTTATTTCTATGTTTTGACTATTTTCCATGACTGTTCTATGACGAAAAATTTGGTGTAGAAAGGCATGAAATTTTCGCAATTGTCTTTAATTATTGAATCCTGTTTATATTATTTTTTAACGTCTAGAATGTTCGATAATATCTCAAAGAACAGAAACGTCTTTTTATTTAATTCATTTTGAACGGAATTGATAGTACTACAACATTTTTTACTTATCTGACCATCGTAAATATGATCACTCCGTGCGTATGAATGTATGCCTGCTTTTTTTCCATGTATTATTATTATCCAAAAGTAGATTATTGGAGAATGCAACTAGTCATTGTGTTGAACCTTTATTATGCCTGCTTATAGTGTACAATAAAGCGTTCATAAATAAATAAATGTATCTAATACAAAAGTACATTAATGAGATATCTTAAAAGAATTTCTTAAACTTTGTAACGACACATGTCTTACTTGATAACGATAGAAATCCTTATAAAATACATTTCGTTCCGTTAGTCTCATTCGTTCGTACTTTCGTTCAAAGAATGAAAGATAAATACAAATTGCGATGTGTTTAAACAAATGTAATTCGAACAGTAGTCGAACAGCCTTCAATAAGCCTTATTTATACTCGAAATGCAGACGTTCCGAAAATGAGCAACTAACGAGAATAGTTAAACGGGCCGGTTATTAGCATACAAATTGGCTTTAGGGGATGAACGCCCCATTTGTATTCAACCACCGGATCTCAGCTCAGTGGCTTAAGAGCATTTATCCAGTTGCGGATTTGAATCGACATACAGACATTCGCTCATTGGTATTAGGAATTTAGCTTATTTTTAGAATTAGACTCATTGAAAGCGTGACATCACGCCTATAATCCCCGAAGGGGTATGCAGAGTTGTGTAGCACACTTCAACGTTTCAGGTAGGCTTTATTTATTGACAGGCTACAGCGTTGGTAACATCATCAGAGCAAAATAAATGCAGGTCGTCTTTAGCCCACCTGAACTGATCATCTATCATCTAATAAGCTAATAATTCGGAAACTCTGGAATCGTTATACCTTATTATTAGTAACTTTTACAACATTGTACAATTTTAGGTACATCTTAATTTGCATAATTACATCCTGGCTTTCCGCCACAGCTCTTTTCATAATTGTAATTGCTTCTCAGCAAATTCTAACGAAGAGTACCTACAATGAATGTTTCGTTCTTCGACTACCTTCAAATAAAAATTAAAATGTTTCTATTACGCGCAGGTGACATGATAGTGAATAGTCAGATCAAGCGTTGATAACACTGAGGCACGAAGTTATGTCTGTCACGCTCACACTAAAGACGATAATAAAAACAGTTACAATCAATTAAATTTCTACAACAAGATAAGAATGATACATTTATGATAAAAACACTGACATTTTTTTATTTTGGTATTTGTATTTCTTCGGGTACCTGTACCGGTATTCCTTCATTGATACTGCCAAAATGTAAGAATAAAATAGGTACCTACGTACTCCAAAAGGTGAACAATTTCGCTGACCATACATATTATATCTTCCACCATTTTCCTTTCATCTTAATATAAGTTACTTTACAGAATGATATTATCTGAGCTTTGTCTATTCTCTGTAGACACTGTAAACTTCTTAGTTATAAATCCGTAATCTTATTAACATAAATAAGTAATATCACACCTGTGACCTTAAAAGAGGTAAGCAGAAGAAGTTCATACAGTCCCTTACTTCACATCTTATTAACATCGGTTCTAATCACCATAGTGGACCATATTCTTTTTAGTTCGGATTATTAAGTTTTCCATAGGTATAACGTTGGTGTGTATTACACTCCCCTGCCTTGCTGTTCGGAAAAATAGTCGTCATGTTACGTAAGACATCTTGTGAAGAGATATTCACAAATAATGGTCTTACTAAAGAAGTTGCTATGTCTAACACATAATAAAAGTATGTAATAATTTATATATTTACGTAACAAAGAAGATTAATGATTATTATATTTATGAGCTATCTTAAATAACCTTTGTTACGTATATTCCTATTGTTTTACTTGTAATATAATTTTGTTCGGCTAATATTTACGTACCTACACGAATAGGGATTTCGAATGTTGCGAAGGAGACATGATTGGAGACTGGCAAGACCGTGGTATTTACAACTCACTGACGATAAAACGTCGAATTATTATTTTTACAGCAACGGACGCGACTTATCACTGGCTGTTAATTAATTAATAACAATCATTAAAAAAATACAGGAAAAAGTACAGGAAAATTACAACACCTTAAAAATATTTAACGAGCAAACAACAAATTAGCAATCGACGTAGTGGCGAATTTTAAAATTAACCACAAAAATATAGGTACTAACAGAGGAAGCGAAATAAAAAAAAAATGTAAGCCGTTATCAAAACCGACAAAATAATTTGTGCTCAAAAATTATGTTGGCGGAAAATCAGCAATGCGGTATTGCCTATAAAAACTCCCGCGAAGAACAAACAACACCAATATTGTCCTGTTTTTTTAATCTGACCTTTTCACGTAGGTATTAGTCCGCAGCGTAAAGTTTAAAAATTCACTGTGTACCTGAGATTAAATTACCTTTGTTGAATTAACAAAGTATGTATGAAACTCAGGAAAATGTTTTTTTTTTTAATTTGAAATAGGCTCGCATTCGGCTGCAATGGATAAATGTAATGAGACACAATTTGTTGATTTTATTATAGATAGTATATTCATATACGTAGTTACCTCCTTTAAAGACAACAATCTACATAATATGTATCTTTGACACCAACTAATCGATCGGTCTAATTTTGGATACGGATATCCTCCGATTAACAAAAGGTTTAAGGCCAAAATCTATCACACTACCCAAACTTGTTTTGGAAGACTCGATGACGTCACAACGAAAAACCCGAAGGCGTGTAGGTTTCCTTATAACGCTTCCCTTCACTGTCATAAAATGTGATATTCAACTTGAAAACACATATACCCTCAAAACATCGGCGGGTGAAACTGAAACGTAAAGGTCTAAAGTTATCATTGGCGTTTTTAAACTATAGCCACAGTTTTTTTATACCAGTCCATATTTCTATAACGATTATATTCCTACATTTACATCGTTTACATTAAGTAATATAAGCGTGGAATATTAGAATAAACAAACTTAAGCCTTAATCTATCTCATTCCGAGAGGGGACCCGAGTCCGACAGTGAAATAATAGAAGAGTTGATAAGTAATAAATAAATATTAGAATTAACAAATAGAAAAAGAAAAGAAGTAGACTGCAAGGAAGACAGACAGCACCAATTGCCAGATATCTCTATCCTTACAGACGTGACCTGAATTATCAATTAATTTAAATAACAGAATAATTGCCTCGTTGGTCATCGGATGGCCAGCACGATTGCTCATCAAGAGGCCCTGTATTCAATCCCCGACACAAATAAAGTATTATGGGGTTTTTCGAACTTAAAATTCCCAGTAGTATGGCCGGGGTGTCGATTTGTGTCGTGTATATTACAATTGCCTACCGACTATTCTATTGTGGGATGGATAATATAACTGGTGAATCGGGAGTCTTTAACACTTCTCAGCCTACCGCTTGAGGGAAATACAACCGTGATGTAATGGCATACAAAACAAAAAGTATTAACAATTTTTCACATTATTATTTTTTATTATCATGGCGCTTCACAACGTGTTATAAACATGTCACGATAACTTCAACTGTCATTTAAAAGTATACACAAATAAGCACATCAAACGTTGCAAGAGATTTGATAAGAAATGCAAATAAAATTCCATGTGATTCCACTGTAAATATATGTACCTATCTCCAAATACGCAGTGAAATGGTTTATAGTTCAACACAGACGGATACAATAGGTATATTACAATACAGTTTGTATACCAAGGTTATATATCTCTTTGTTAGTCCTTATAATGCATGTGAACAGATATAGCAAGACATATCTCGGCATAGCAAAGAATATT
>DWME01006311.1:0-13792 GCA_018244795.1 Parelbella ahira ahira | reverse complement strand
CATAGGGTTGCCTGTAAACGGCAACGTCCGACGGTTAGAAAGAGAGAAACGATCACGATACTCTTATCTCTATCTCATCACTGACAAATGCACAGCAAAATAACCAGAGGCATTCTAATAAGACCAGGGAAGCCATTCGGCTGCCTGTTAGCGGCATATAGAATTATTATATATAGAGTAATCTATGATTGTGATGACTTTCTATACTTTGGAAATATTAAGATACAGTTTTGTCACTAGTCTCGGTAAATTTATCGGTAACATATAGTAATACTTCTTTGCTTGATATTATGCGAGGAACAGCGTTTAATACGAATCTTCCTAAAGTTGTACCTATATCCATCAAAATAATTATATGATCCAGCATCAGTGATCACTACAAAAACTTAGTTTTTTTTTTATGGAAAACTTTCCATTAAGCATTCATCCAATTTGTGTTCAAATCATTATCCTTAGGAAATCTAAAGGAAAAAGAAATAGAATGAAATATCTCCTTCAATAATTATTTTTTTTAACACATTACTTACTACCAACATGGTTAAATATGTCTATGACAAATATAATAACTGTAAAATTCTTTCTTGCCAAAACTTCCACATTGTCGAAAGGAATAGATTTTTTTACACAATGCAGGTTATTATCATTTTGTTGGCTCAAATTAATATGCCTTAAAAACAACAGTATATAATTTTTACTTAAATTTGATCTCATACGTTGAAATTTTAGGTAAGGTTTCAGAATTTCTGTACAAATGACATTTGCTCATTTGCTTTCTCTTTTTTTTTCGATGGACACATTTTAGCCTGGCTCCCCTAATCTACGTATAATATATCTATTACAGTTTGTCCTTAACTGAAGACAGCGACGTAACAAACTTTTTGGCTATACCCTTCGTGACAACGAATCTTGCCCGAAGCCCGCTTTTTTAGCCGTACCGTAAGAAGGTTATAAACTAAATAATTTTCAAAATAAATATAAACAGTTTCGTTCACTCCTGTAAATAAAACCTTCAATAAAAAGTATCATCAGTAGATGTGTACAAAGACGCAAACGTTATGGCCTCTGCCGCGTTCAATGAACATAACTGCCGTATGTTTTACAGAACATACTATATACGTAGAGCGGGATGTCGAATGTAAGTAATGTCGAGTGCAAAATAACCCATCCTAGTTTTTCTTGTTTAATAAATTTACTGGTATCAATTTTGGAAATCTTTTATTATTATTTGTTTTTAGATTTCTGGATGCTCCTTTGCGATAGCTTCCAATTTGAAATCTTATTACAAAAATGCTTTTAACGTTCATAAAAAAGTAATTTATAGGACATCAGTTTGACCTGATAGATGGCTTAGATGTATTTTATATCCAAGCATTACTTAACCGCAAAAATTTCAACAAATTTATATACGAATCAAAGTTATAACAAAAAAGATGGCATCTTACGTTATGTCGATTCGACTGGACGACGCGCAAGTTCTAAATCTGTGCCCAAATATACAATAAAGTTTCGCAATAACTTTAGTCACCATCACAATCACAACAATGGATAATCCTTGTACATTATCACACACTTCAGTCAACCGAGTTTCCGTAAATGCAATAATACGGAAATTAAATGAAAATCTGCGAGATAATATAGACTCGTAGATTAATAGTTACGTATGGAAAATAAGATATTTTATATATTACAAAAGGATTATTTCGTCAAACGGTTAATAAGCAGTTTCATCCTTTGTTCACGACGCTACCAACGTAGTTTCTTTAATATCTGACACTGTATCAGTTTTGTCTACATCATTACACACATTAGTCGTAATGGTTTCATTCGTTTTCACCGGAGAATGTGTTTTATTTATAACTTTGCCGTTCTCGTCGTCACTTGCGTACCCAATGCTTGTGTTAATGGAATCTTTGGATTGTTCTTTATCTGATGATTTTAAAGTGTCATTTGAGTTCTGAATTGTCTCCGTCGAAATATTTTTTTCAGGTGTTGACGTTGTTTCGTCACTAAAAGTTTCTTCAGTTATACTGTCGTGGGCGTCATGAAATTTATCTTCAAATAATTTATTCTCAATAACGGTTTGGATGCTCTCGATGCTTTCATTTAAATCAAGTTGTGACGAATCTACTTCGCTTGATTCTTCTACTAAATCTTCACTTTCTTTTTCAATATTGCCTCCAATTTGCTTCTCTGAACTAGAATCTTTGAGAATTACCTCACTTACTTTATTTATATCTTCCCCGTTATCATTTTTAACTTGATTGTCTGAACTGCATACTTTTGGGTTTTCATCAATTACTTCTATTTTACTATCTTCTATACTATTTTGATTCTCAGTCTCTGAACTAGGTTTAGTTGAAATTTCATTAATACCTTTATGTGCAACGTCATCATTTTCAGTTAATATTGTTGTATTAGTATTTTGATCATTTACATTGGAGTCTGTTTTAACAAAAGAGGTAAAATCTACATGATTTAAAAATAGCTTCACTAAGTAAGGCTCTTTAAGGCTATCTAAAAATTCTATTTGGAATGTGGTGTCTTCCGATGCCAGGTCATTAAGTTTCGATTTTGCAATTTCAAGTAACGCAGAATCCTCAGTAAAAGCAGAAAGGTGACAGCATTTAGCCATAGGTTCCATTAATGCAAGATCTTCTGGTAGTTTTTTGAATTCTTTACATTTAGCTTTGTTACCATAATCTATAAATTGTACATGATAGCCTACATCACAAAATTCCAAGATTCGCGCCCTATACCACTGCTCGTCTTCCGACCAAAATGCAGCACATATAGATCCAACTTTCAAATCAGTAGCGGATTCGAAACTGGTGGCATCGCTTAAATTATCTGTGATGTTGTCGATGTCGGGAATTTTATCTTCTAAATGGACGTAGAATTCTTCAAGTGTATTTACATAACAGATTTTGCCGTTACTACGCAAATCTTGGCCAACTGGAGTTGGTCTCTCGGTGACAGGCTGTTCCTCGCACAGTCCTACTAATTCTTCAGTTACTGATTTTCCGTCCAGGTATAGTTCCACGATGGATATATCACCAGAAGCAATAAATTGCACGTTAAAAATAGTAGCACCTTCCGCTGCCAATTCGTTGAACTTGATCTCTGATTTCCGTGACCACGACTTAATATCCCGGGATTTTTGTAACGCACACTTCCTTGATAACGCCGGTTTCATTTTCAGTTCATCGGGGAGACTGCGTAGCTCATTCGCAATTGAAGCGTTTCCATAATCCATGAATAATACTTCTGTTCCCTCGGAACCATCCACAATTACTTGAGCTCTATACCAAGCACCATCTTCGGGATATTTCGCTGCACAAATAACGCCCTCCTCTTTTGTGTCAAGAGAAGGGAAGTTTTCGGCATCAACCATAGCAGCTTCCATAGCTTGCAATTCTGGTGCAGCTGTTTCTAATTGTATCCAAAATTCTGATGGAGAATTTACATGACTAGCAAAACACGATGGCAAATCTCCACAATCGTTGTCCTCGGATCTTGTTGCATGTCCTTCCGAAACCAGTTTGTCTGTTAAATTCTGGCCATTGACAAAAACATCTACATAGGTTGTAACATCTTTGAGTACAATCAAAGCGTCAACGGGAACAGAAAGGTCGCCAACAAGTTGTGTGAAATAATCTGAGGCGGGTTCCGTCCACTGGCCGGTTCCCGTGGGGATTGCGTTGACGCTTGATTTTATAGCATATCGTTCAACTTCTTTCAAATTATCAGGTATAACCTTGATCAGGCCTGGTTGGTTATCGAGGACGTCGGTATTACCGTAGTCAATGAATCGGACGGTAGTAATGTCTGAATCGGAATCAAGAATTTCAGCGCGATACCATTGGTCATCAGCTAAGTATTTTGCGACGCATAACGTTCCCATTTCACGATTCTCAATATCAGCGTATGAATCGGCATTGGCTTGTAATTCAGCTTGGATTTCTTCTATCTTTTCTACCTTATCAAGCATCTGCAGCCAAAAGTGTCCAGGTGTATCGATATGGCTGATATACACTTGGGTACAACCCTCGGGCAATGAAATTGGTTCTATCGGAGTACTTAATTCCTTTGGCTCCACAACTTCTTCACTAGATGTTATTTTGGGAGTAGCTAGTTTATCATTTACTAATTTCATTGATAAATCAACGCCGTCTAGGTGCAAACTCGCAAGCCAGCCATCAGTACCGAATGCTAGTGTAACTTGAACATCTCTCTCGTTGACCCACTCGGTTAATTTAGTCACTGAATCTTCTTGCAATGCGACGAGACCTAAGCTAGCGACGAGGGCAAGGGCACACGGCTCATAAAATTTAGAATCGAGTTTCTTTAGAGAGTCCTTTGATAAGGTTTCTGAGTTCCCATAATCTGAATATTGAACTTTAACTTCGGAATCTCGTACAGTGACTATTGTAGCCCGGTACCAGTTGCCATCGGAAGATTTGGCCACACATAATCCGTCCACTTCGAAAACCGTGAGTGCTTCTGGTGTACCTTTGAAAACAAATAGCAGTTAATTGTTAATAATCTTTTCTTTCATCGCTAAACAATACTTGTCACCTTTATAATTTGCACCTACCTTCTTCATAGAACTTGTATAGATCGTCCAACAGCTTTGAGATCTTATCGCCGTCGCTGGACTTCTGCAGATAGAACTCGTTGAGGTTCTCGACGTGCGACATGTAGGCCATACCGAAGTTGTAGTTGAAGACGGCGCGCGTGCACAGCTGCACCACCTCGTCGTACGCGCCTTCGTCTGGCTCGAAAATAGCTATCTTTTGGCCGCTCACGAAATCGTAAAGTGTCGACACGAGTCTGAAAATGTTCATATTTTATGTTGTACTAGGAATATCTACATAAAGGCCCATTAATGGTAAGTGCTCACTATACACCTTAGATAAATGCTTCTAGTTTTATAGAAGACTACAATCCAATATAATAAAGGTGACAGAATCCCTTAATATAATTAGTGTATCCGTCTCGTCTTTTACACATTCATTATACCAGAAGTATATTTACTCACTTGATTTCCTCCACATCATTGATGTACACAATTATTTTCTTGCCAATCAACCTTCCCCTCATTTCCTCTAGAGACATGAGTGTTTTAGATTCAGAAGTGTAGTTATTGAGGCAACATTCCAACGCTTGGTAATAGTAAACACTAAGCTCGGTCGGCAAAATCATTAGCTGGAACAAAACGAATAACATCACTTGAGGACACATGAGATAGAGTGGGTACTCGGGAAATATCTACAACCACATAAATACTGAAGAGATATTGTGAGAATTGTTATAAATGTGGGGAGCTAGGCCAACATCAATAAAAAAAAATTCACCCAAACACAAAATAAAGAGAACAAGAAATATTATGACACACACGTTTTCTAAAGTAGTTTGAATAGTATTTCCATAGTCCGGTAGTACTGCATCAATCTTGTTTGGGTCCATCACATTGTTAAGGATTGCACGATAGATCTTGCCTTCATGTTTCACTGTGCAGTGGATGCCTTCCGCTAAACTTTCCGATGTTAATGGTGTCAACTAAAACAAAGATGTTTGTAATAATGAGTAACCTAGAGATAAACAGAAGCACATTGATACTATATCGATGTAATAATATTAAAGAATAAAATTAAATAGTTTATGGAACATTTCTTTATTTAGTCTTCTGTGAGTAATGTTTACTTAATATTCATGTTTAAGTGTAACCAGGAGACATATTTTATACTGTATATTGTGTGAGCATTTGATCTCATAAAACATTGTAAAATGCATTGACTATTGTAAAAGCAATTTGTTCATTTCAAAGAAAGATAAGTTATGAAAAAAATGGGTTCATTTAATATTAAAAACAAATTAACACAGAAAATAATTACCTTAGCTGTATCGAAACTCGCAATAGCACTCTCCACCAAATTGGCCTTGTCCAGATCTAACTGCACATAGAACTTCTCAAATGATTCCACATGGGTAACTTGGCACAAGATCTGCTGTCCAACGATTATTGTGAGATCTATCGCCTCGTCTGCAACAGCGTTTGCTACAATATACTTTAAATGAAAATATTCTCTTGTAACTTATTCAATTCTTATCATAAAAAAAGTTTAGGCACACAAACAATATAACGATTTGATCCTTAGTTTAGGATACTCCCATATATGTAAAGGAGTTTCATAAGAATTCTCGGAGTGTTATGAAATGAGGCCCCAATAAAAGTTTTAGTACAGAATCTGTCCTATAACTAATCTAACCAAACCTTAGCAATAATCCGATTTTATTCCTAACTCGATAGATTAATTGCATTTAATGGTTTAGTGTTTGTCCATTTTAAGCTCTTGCTTTTTTCTAATGTATTCACTGTTGTTTTGACCAAAATTATGAAATAGTATTTAGAAAAATATATATCACCTTTTAAAGTTACAGACGATTGCGATTCAGTCATGACCGCCAATTGCTTCTCAACCAGCATGTCAGCCACGCTCACTCCGTTGTTCCACAACGAGACCTTGTATGTCTCTTCTATGCATTCTTGAAATACGCACTGGTATCTTGGACCGTTGAAACACAGATCTACATCAGGGTTAGACTTCCATTCGCCGTCTATTGGTAACACGCCGACCAGGGAGCAATGAACCGCCATTTTTGGAAGGTCCATTAACTGTCTGTCCAGTTGCCAAATGTCCTTGGCGTCCACTAGTTGCTTGTTTCCGAAATCAACGTACCGAACTATAAATTTGTTAAACGGTTGAACGGCTACGATCACGGCTCGGTACAGAACGCCATCAGCCGGATACCGTGCTAAGACAGACGCCCCTACGGACACGGCGCCAGTATATGACTTCACACCCTTATACAATTCGGGAATACTATGCATCATTTCCAGGAATTTAGGTTGTAGTGACAGTATTTGAGTGTAGAAGCTGTCGGGAGAAATTATCCATGTAACAGAGACCTCGTGTTGGGCGCCAATTTCTACGCTCGGTTCCACGAACGGTGTTTCTAGGGACACTGGATTGAGTAACTCTTTGTATTGAACGGTTGTAAATTTACCCCGAGCCTTATGTGGAGGAGCACGGCCGACACGTTCTCTTCCACTGTCCTGAGAACGGTAGCTGTGATCAGATTTTCTATCAGCGTCACCGCTAAAGAAGTTCTCCGTTCTTTCTACGCGGTCTCTCGGCGTAAAGTTGCTCTTATGACCTCTCTCAGCCCTGTTGTCTCTAAATTCTCTTTTCTGGTTCCAATTTTCCTTCTTGTCTCCCCAATTGTCACGCCTGTCTCCACGGTTGTCTCTTCTCTCTGGTCTGTTATCCCTAAAGTTCCTGTTGCCACGCTCCTCTGTGTTTGTTTCTTCTCGGCCATCCTGATTGTATTTATTCTCTCTGAAATGATCAAAGAATGTGTTAATTTTGTAACCAATTTTGATAGTAGTAATTTAATCAAATTTTTTATATAAGTAAGGTAAAGAGTGTTACAACAAAGTTAGGTGCGTGAGGTTGGTGCTATATAATGCACAAGCTTAGTTGATTCAAAAGTATCAAATATAAAGGACAACAGCTTTATATAATTCAGCTCGTCTAAGAACGTTTGCAAGCGCAACAATATTGCAAAAAAATATATCCCAAAAAACCAACACATATTTTAAATAATGAAAAAAAATCCTATTTTTATATTTAAGTAATTTGTAACAAAAAAAACATCAAAAATACATATTTTAAGTCAACATAAAAAGAAACAACAAAAACATAACTGTAGCTGATGTTAAGAGAATATTAAAACACGGTGCTGAATAAAAAAACAACACAAAACGATTAACAAACCGAATTGAACATCTAGAAATTGCATTAGTACATGAGTCGAGTGAAAGTCTATAAATGTAGATGCAACTGAAACCTGAGTGCAAACAGAAAACGAAACATTCATTCGCGCATGTTGCAGGCTTCACGGCTTTCTGCTATTAATGAAATTGTCCATGATGTATACAAATTAGTGGTGAATATTTCTTACACATGGCTGCCAGTATGTAATTGAAGTACTTGAAGAACAAAAAAAAATTTAACGCAAAAACATTATAGTAATCGTTAGTCTAAAAGCAGATATACGCTTTTCTTTTATTTATTTATTTATGAGAAAACAGTAGCAAACGAGTCTACAAGAGGCATAGATTCAAACACAATCATAATAGAATAGGATTGCGAGGATATTACTGATAGTTTCCATTAGGAAAGTTTCAATTTTTAGAGCTAACTTAAATGTGATATTCTGAAGAAAAACTTAACGTTAAATGTATTTTGCTTTAGTGTATTTGAGGGTGTCAAGGATACTAGGCAACGGAAATCACTTGTCATTATTTCAACGTTTCCAGCTGACGTGATCGAGCGTTCCGATAGCTGTCGTTACCTACAAGTGTTAAGCCTAGATAAACAGTCAATTGAGAAGCATTCCACTACAATGCTATATATTTAGCCTGCCATAAATTGGAGAGGCCTATGTCCAACAATGGACGATCACGGGCTGATAATGATGATGACGATTAACTACATAACAGAAACAATACAACTACAAACTCAACGAACGCAAGCCGATATGATATCCGCAAAACTACACCTTGAACCGTAGCAATAGAAAATATGGAAGAAATAACATCGAACGCAGACCAAGGGCGTTCGAAAGAACATCGATTGCGTTCAAAGCCTGCAACATACGTACATACAACATCACGAAATCACAATATAGACGCGATGGGCGGCGAAGCGTGACGTGAAGCAAATGGTGCGGGGAAACTGGCACGATAGACACAACTCCGCTGATATCTACGCGTTTTATTGAATGTTAATTCATGTACAGTGCGTCGTTAAGCTACACACATTGTTTCGCATCCGACTGATAGTATATCATTTTTGTCTGTTCATTTGTGTCTCGAAGTCGATTTGACTCGATTCTAATAGCAGTAGTATTCGATTAGCTAGGAATTAGGACATTAATCATGAAGGGTCTCATAACAAAATGAATTTAGTACCATTTTGTAAACGGAATATCTATTAGCTATAAACAAATAAGAATAAAAAACATATATATACAAGTGCTCATAGTAACATTGATTATTTCATGAACAATGATATTATTGAAATTATCAAATAAAAAAACCGATATAGAGTACCAGACATAATATCTCAAAAACACTATCTATCAGAAATTGTTCTTAAAGTCTGAAGTCATAATTATTCTATGACTATTATATCGTAGAATAGTCTAGAAGACGTAATATTATAATAAATAAAAAATATATATTTTTGAGATATTACTATACGAGCGATATAAAATTTTTCGATTTGAAATACTAATTTTGCTCTACAAATTTTATCAAGTACACCTACATACATAAATTCTATGAAAACAGTTACTTTTAATACAACTCCTTACAAACTCTGATATCACGAAACTCTTCATATTATTCCATTATTTATAGACGTTACAATAACGAATCAAATAGACACTTGCGTTAGGACACTATTATCATCGTATAACGACGTTTAGTTATGAATCATACAGATTACATGGGCGTATACTTTGTTGGGTTACATAAATATGAACGCTTATTATTCGCGAGTATGAAAAACACAGGAGTGACTTAAGTTTATGATGAACTAATATCAAATAGAGGGACTTCAAGTACTGTGTTATTAAAGCTATTTTTGGCCTCTATTTCTAAATTAATTAGGCTTTGTTCGATCAAAAGTAAAAAGTACTCAAAATGTTTGGTACAAGTCAGAGCTTGATTATTTATATAAATATTTGCCTGGCTCCGGCTGGAGGGATATATATGCACATTGACTCCAAAGTTAGAATTACTTAAATGAATAGCAAAAGAAAATTATAGTTGATATTAGTTAGTAATTTACGCTATAAGTATAATATTCACAGATTTTCCGACGAGGTATCCAAGTGCCTATAAGCTTGAAGCTATATTTCAAGCGACAAGTATGTAGATAAGTGTAAAAGAGACATCAGTTCAAAGAAGGTGAAACATTATTTCATATTAACAGTGCATGTTTAGAATCACTTCGCGTGTTCATGTTACAGGAGTGGTATGAGTACAGGCAATATTAGTCTATCGTGGACTACACATAAGCTTCAAAATCGAGTGGGCAAGCAGAGGGTCGCGCATACTATGTTACACGATACCGTTTAAGCCTATCCTGCACGGAGCCCTTGTGGTTCTGGGCGTCCAACGAGGCCGCCTCCGCTGCCTGCTTGATCCTCTTCCCGACCCCACAAGTCTCCTTCTTCCAAGCGGCTCGCTGTTGAGCGCTCTTCTCGCTGTGATCCAATCTAGGATTTCTTCTGTTAAATCATTTTACGATGGCTATAATTATTTTTATATGTATGCTGTATTACACACCCTGGGAAAGGTCTGCCCAGCAGTGCAACGGAAAACGCTGATGTGATGATTATGATGCTGTATAAATATCGTGTAGTCATTGACGCGTTTTATATACGCCTGAGTATCATGAAACGACTGACTAGCCTAGTTTTTTTTCTACAACGATTTCTACTTAATTAAAAAAAAACTGCAAGAGATAACTTAGATTAAATGTTTGTTTATTTTACAATCGCTAGCTCATTTTTCCCGCGCTTTATATTAATTAAGCATATCAATTACAATGTTATCATATATGATGACATGTCTTTCGTCATTTTTGTCCCCACACCTCAAGGGGTGAAGTTGGACAAACAACCCCTATTTTACACGTGGAATACAAAAGCAACGTATATAAACCAAACGCAAGTTAAATAATATGTTAATAACAAATATTTTTTCTATTTCCATATCAATATAACATTTAAGTTTTTATCCTCCTTTGTAACAACTATAAAAAGAAAAAAATCAGTAGCTTTTTTTTTCAATAATCGCTCCCGTTATTGAAAATAAACTGCCCATATTCTATACACAACGAACGCGCGGCAACTAGCGGATACGGCGAGTGGCAAAACGGCAAATAACTTATTGCAAAATCAATCGTTGATATGGTCGACGGGTTACGTTTCTCGTTACCGTAATGGCTGGCTATTCGCGTGGAAAATTTATAACAAAAAAAACACATTAGAAGATTATTTCGTTCGCACCGTTGAGGGGCGATTTCTAAAACACTGCGCACTGATTCGTTTTCAAAATTTACGTATTATATAAACACTGGCTAGTTTAAAATCGTACATCAATTATAATTTCATTAAATTGCATATTATTCTCGTTAATTACGTTTAATTATACCGTACGTTTTATATCTCTCATAATGTGTTGAAATCAACTTACGTTAATGAAATAACGGTATTTTTTTGTATAATGTATCATTATTCATACAGAGATACATACAAAAATATGGCGTGTACATGCTAATGAACACCGTTCACACCTAGTAGGAATCTTCCAGTAGACTGTTGAAAAGAAAGGAGTGAATTTCGTGTGCACTTACCCTAACACGGTCTGAGAAAAATATGTATTAGACAATAACAATTTAATTTAATTCAATATTATAGGATGTATTCATATACCTGTAATTGCATGATTATAATAAACGATAATTAAATATCTGAGGACACCTTCTGACACCGTCTTCCAATCACAGTAAGCAACGCTGGTGTCATGGGAACCAGACAGTAAAGTACATTGAATGTAAAATATATACTTGTACAGCTTTTGTCACCGGTGGGTATCGGATCTACTACCTACAACTGATCAGCTCAGCGATCTGGGTTTCTAAATACTGGACTAACAGACGAGACAATTAAACAGAAACTATTATATGATTGCTAGGACACAATTTAATATTTACATACCTGTAGGAATCTCTGCTCTCTCTATTATCGCGGCCATCTCTGTTGTCCCGGCTGTCCCTGTGGTCCCGGCTGTCCCTGTTGTCTCGGCTTTCCCTGTTGTCCCGGCTATCCCTGTTGTCCCGGCTGTCCCTGTTGTCCCGGCTGTCTCTGTTGTCCCGGTTATCTCTGTTTTCCCGGTGTGGGCGTGCCGGCGGAGGCTGAACGGTTGGAGACTCCTCCCATTCGTCATCAGCGGCAGAGATAGGCGCTGCAGCTGCAGGGGGTGCATAGTTCTGGTTCTCCCACGGCTTACCGCCTCGTCTAAGTGTGAACAATTAGTGTGTCGACAGGATAAAATATAGACTTTCGGATACATATAATCAACACCTAACATTTATATACCAAGAAATGGTAAGCTTTATGTCCAGCAGAAAACCACCAAAGAATCATCTTGGATGGTTGGAGAGTGTTTAAATATTTATCTCCAGCTGAATACCTCCCAAAGGGTAATGAATAAATGGAGGAGATATGATCAAAACGACGGGAAAAAAAAGTAAACGTAGATCTCACATTACGACTTGAAGATAATTCGTAACAAATTGCATTTTTTTTGTCAATCACCCAGACAGTACAAAATAGACATTTTTTTGTTCACCTCGAGGTAGCTCCTAAATCATCCAGCGACTCAATGATATCAGCTAATTATTTGTCCAAAAGATTGCAAAAAAAAAACCCTACGTTATAGGTATCAATAAGGTTTGAAGTTGAATCAGAAAAAATAAAAATCTTTAAATTTCGTTAAAAAAATTATTTGCAACGTGTTAAGTGAAGACTACGTAACAAAAGATTTCGGAATGTTATTGTATAGTAAAAACTTGTTTTTAACTAAAATATTAAATATATTTTATGGCCACTTCAATTAGTTTCGTAACGAAAATCAATCAGGTCCAGCGCGCGAACAAAGTTACCATGACAACATTACATGTACGCTAGTAAGGAAATGTGCCAATGTTTAAAAATAAACTCTCATACTTCATTGAGCTCACCTGTCACCTCTATCGGGTTTGCCGCCGAACTTCTCGCTGTGGCGACCCGGTCCGGACCTGTCGAAGCTTTCCTTGTGATCCCTGACAACACAATCGCAAACAATAACATCAGTAACATCACGGCACTGAAACATAAATATTCGACCACATGTCATTCATCGTTTAATATTACTCTAATCTCAATGGATTTTGACGCGACCTAGTCTATTAACTTGCGCGAATTAAAAACAATATCTAGAAGCATGACACTGTAAGGAAATAGCGGGCTGAGACAACTTAACGAATGATTAATGACGAATAAAACAATTCACCTATAAATCTCGTTGGTATCTCGCCACAACTGATGCCCGTCGCGAGTTCAAAGAACCGCGATGAAGGTTGGACCAACCATGACTCACGAGAGAATAACATCGTTTTTTGTTGCATTTCGTGAAAAAGTTATGGCACGGACAGTAGTGATTTTTTTCACGGCGTCTCGAGTTCAAGCGAGATTATATTACCAGATTATTAATCGCTAACTTTTCAGGGTGGTTTTGTTTGCGTTTTTGTGCATTTTCAAATAGATTGTTATATGTACAGTATTATAAGGTATCTGTCTGCAGAATTACAAGATAAATATTTTGGGTTTCTGGGGGCATTTGAAATGTTTTAAAACAAAAGAAAATGGTTAGGTAATGTGATATATCCTACATGAAATAGTTTTTCAGATAGCAACAGAGTTATGACATAATATTTACGTTATTTCATATAGCATATTGAAACAAATCGATAACATCGCTGAGTATTCCTTGGGCTTTCGATAACTTCTTCAATTTTAGGAGTGAAATAAAAGAAAAAAAGCCAAATATATACAACTTCCAGATAATGAGTTTTATATATAATATCTCACATTAACAAAATAATTATCTTCT
>DWME01006310.1:0-13796 GCA_018244795.1 Parelbella ahira ahira | reverse complement strand
TTCTAATTTAGAATTTCTAGTAGTGACTCGGAGTCTGGATCAGTGCCCGGTGTATGGCATTAGGCTCACCACCTATTCCATGGGACTTAAAAAACTTAAACGTAACTGGTGAAACGTGGGAGTGCAGTAGATCCCTCTGCCTACCCCTTCGGAGATTACAGGCGTGATGTTACGTTAACTTATTATTATACCGTCACAACAGGTGTCTGTTGGGTAGACAGAGAGTGCAGTGCTATATTTTTCTATCCTTTAAGACCTGACGTGTCACCTCTACACCCATCACTCTTGATACATCTTTATAACAAAGCTAATATAAATACGCTCCGTAATAAATTCACGTAATCCATACCACAGTATTAGAAAACCAAAGCGACCAGTGCGTTTTGATGTACATTGATATGTCACTGTATGTCACCAGTTCGAATTCGCTCAGCCGGGACAGCAAGTTATAAAACGAGCTATGGTTACAGACACGACCTGAGACGAAACTATATGACAGAGAACCAAAGTGAATCGACATAGCCCAAAGGGTTAACAAGCTGCATACCTACATTCATACTTATGTATATATCTGCCGAAGAACAGATAACCGGTGGAGTGCGCGAGTTTTAGGGATTGAGTTGATTCAGGCCGTGGCTCAGCAATCGTGGTAGGTATAGGATATTTTCTTGATCTGACGAGCCATGAAAGGCGCTTGATGACGCTATTGGGAAACCCTGTGACCAGCAAAGGATTGAGATATTCTGTTGAGAATGTAGAAGTATTTAATTGCAGTATTGAATTGTACTTACATAGATATATGTAATATTAGCTTTGCTTTGTTTTCAAAAAATATAACCTAAAAACTTAAGCGTGTGACAGATTAAAAACACGTTCAATTTGACAGAGTTACAATATATTTAATAACACTTTTAGATAGAACAAAAACAAATCAACAGACGATAGATACATAGTAACACAGTCCATGATAAATAATTAACAACATAACTCATAAAGTACTTAACTAACATAAGGTACGTGGGCACATAGTGACTACTTATACATTTATAAACAAACAATGAAACGATTGCTATCGATACGACCGGCACCATCGACCGTAGCACTCCACTATTTATCACTTACCTACACATACTGTAAACTTGCAGAATCAACTTAAATAAAATTTGCAAATCAACTAACTTAACTAAGATTTAGTGTTCGCATGTTTGTACTTTGAACTTCGCTTCACAACAAAATAAAAAAAAGAAAGTATTAATTAAGAAGGTTACACATAAAACGATTTTATAATTAAATATAATAAACAAGACTATTGAGCGGCTTATTCTTACCAGAGCATTCGCCGGTCGGCAGAGCATTTAAAACGCTCTGCAAGGCTTCATTGCAATTAGTCGATAGCACCATAACAAAATTTCAGGATGATTTTAAGTCTCCAGATACGATTTCTACGTAACTTTCGTTTGGACCTGCTCGGTGTAAATTGTATCTATTGTATTATACATACCCTAATATGTCCGTGTGCACACCATACATCCCGCAGTGATACCTCAGGCATTTACGGAACCCACGCGTCGCGCTCCACGAACTAACACCATAGTAGGTAATATGTTCATGTTTCATTGTGCCCCTTCACACGGCACTTGGTCCGCTTTAATCAACGATCGTACGATGTAAATGCCAAAAATATGTACTTAGATAATTTCGAACGTCAAAATATATATGCGTCAATAAATCTCGTTCATGGAGTAGTGTTAAGCAGCTATATATTTTGGAAATCTTTGCGAATACGGTTAAGATATGTACTTAAATAGGGACAACTTTTAGTCCCTGGATTTAGGTGTGCGGAAAATCCGATCCAACTCACAATCAGAGGCAACGGTGTTAACTTTAAGAGAAACTCTACAACCCACAATGCATACGTTATTTAGGAACGTTTTAAAAACATTTGTTTGTGTATATTTAATTTTAAATTCGAAAACTGTGTAATATTAAAGTTAAACAATAGTTCATGTATCTATTTGTAGGCTGTAACTTGTAAATTAATAATTCATTTAATTGTAGAAAGAAGGCAAACGTAATGTAAGTGTGACATGTGTACGATGTAAGTGTCTGATCAGTAATTGCAGACACAAAGATATACGACAAAAATTCTACGTTAAAATCGCACATACACACATATACACCAATAAATAAATTACATGTGTTACTTAAACATTTAAAGTATTGTGCAGCGTTAGTCGCCGACATGGCGCTGGTGCCCCTCGGCATTGTGTGCCCAAGTATCCGAAAATGAATATCAGCTAAATAATGTCTTCATAGTAGCGAGAAAAATTCACTTAAGTTACACTACAGACTTACTTACATGTGATATTATAATCTCGGAATGTGTCACTAAACTAAACCCGTCTGGGTACTTAAAACTAAGTACACCGTTACATTAAAAGTTTTCCATATAACTTGTAAGTACTCAAATAAGTATCAAGGTCCATACATCAAAACGTTACAGGATAATATCATTTATGTAAGTACATTCAAGGGTATCCATCCTACTACATATAAGTTCTAATGAAATGAAATGAAATTCAATACTACGCAAATACGTTTTCTCATCACGTAACCCGTCGCGTGCTAACATTCACATGGTATAGTAAGTTACATATTAAGTTTACGATTTTTGTTACAAAAAAAAAAACAAATATTTTTGGAGGTAATTATAACGGAGCTATAATTATCGAGTCGCTATCCATCAAACAATATATTATAATTACAGCGTATAACTAAATGTAATACTGTAGGAGCTGCGTTTACATTAACAGCCCAAAATAAATATTATATGCAAAAAATATACGTTTCAATTATCTTCTTTGGCACCTATACTTTGGCTCAACCCTTTGTAAAGTGAAACTGTTTACTTTACTTTGCACAGACGCACTCATATTGTCGATACATTTACCATATATCATCCTAAACTATGTTACATACTACTGGGACTTAATCAGACAAAAATCACATGATAAACAATCACTTTTACAAAGAAAAATAATCGTTTCATAATTATACATATAGAGACAATGTTTAAAATTATGAATATAGCAACCACAGAACGTGTTTCGAAAGTAAATGTATATAATATTATATATATTTTCAGGTACACTGCGACGGGGCTCTAAATATCAACATTAAATTACAGCTTAAAATAGTGTGCACAGATAATAAATGACCCAAAAACAGATGATAAAAATGACATTGTGAACAGATTGTTAATAGTAACAGCGCAGTTGTAGCGAAGTAGGAATATTATTTACAAGTACACAGTAGAATATTCGCATAAAATTAAGGAAAAAATGACTGAATTGACATACATTCGAAGGACGTTTTGACAGTAAAGCTGGACAGTTAACTATATGGTAAGCTTAATAAAATACGTACGTCAATGTAAAATAGACAAAATACTAGTTTTAAAAATTCTGTGCTATTTTCTTAGAAAAGATAAAAATTACATTATTAAACAGTTTCTCATTCCTATTTTATATAGTACACGTAATAAAGGAATTAATAACAATATTTAAGAACAGATAGATTTATGTTTTATAGTAGATTCTACATGACAACAAGGATATTGAAGATAGTTCAATTTGGACATTGGCGGCCATATATGTAGTTGAGCAGTTACAATTTTCGCACTAGTGGCAATAGTCTCAGTTTTATTATTATTTACGTCATATAGGTATTACGTATTCAAGAAAATCTAGTACCTAATACAGTAACATTTCCAAAATATAGCTTTTTTCCATAGAATGAAATCAGCGTCAAAAAGTTATTTGTAAAGTTTTGTTCAGGAAAAATAGAGTATTTAATTAAGTATATTAAAATAGAAATCTTACAATAAGTCGATACCTTGTTCATATCAATTTCGAAAATTAGGAAGTAAGTGAATGAACGGATGAAAACTTATCACTTATCTTTACGATTATATTCATTAAATATAATAATTTATATTCACGCTGCATCATTATTATAAGACCCGTATATGCTGCAATATGCTCAAACGAGCATATACCTACACGTATTTGCTTATGATTTATGGAAGGGGAGCTTCTTCGTAGAAGTCCGGTTCGTCATCCTTGTCAATGTCCTTTTGGGCACCATCCAGCTGGAAAAAACAGAATATTTTTTTTTATAATATTTCATTATAATTACACATATTTCAAGACTACCAGCCATCGGCCATCGAGATCAGAATTCGCGTCTGACATTGCAATAAGAACATAATATGTAATTATATTGCACACTTACAGCGCGTAGCTGGAGAGGGGTGAAGATGTAAGCGATGGACATCCGCAGCGGTACCATCATCACCAGGAAGAAGGGCAGAGCGAGAGAGAAGCGTGACGATTTAACGGTATACAGCACACATATGCCAGCCAACTGGATTAATGTGTAGAGATGCATTTTCAGTGTCGGTACCTGTAAATAACAAATATTTCATTTATTTGTAAATCACAATTTTGTTACGTATATCTTATTATTACTATAAATCGAGACTATTAAAAAAATACATCACATGACCGGGGACTCTCGGCTATATTCGAAGGAACACTAATTCCACCAAGTCGCTTTTGGCCAGCGTGATAGAGGATGCCGTTTAACTTCTAATTCTGGATGGCACTGAGTCGTCCATCATTGGAACGTAAATGGATGTTGATAATTGTCTTCATTTTAAGATTTATTCTCGGCCCTATATGTACTTACCCTTCGAACGTATGGTACTTGAGGATGATGTTTAACGGGTTTCAGCAATAGAATGCAACGATCCCAGAATTGAATGCCGCCCAGCGCAGAGATACCCATGTACAGAAACACGCCAAACAGTACAGCCATTGGCACAAGACGAAGCCAACCGGCTGCGAGGACCGATATGCCCACCAGTAGCGATACGAGGAGCCCGGTCAAACGTTGTTCTACGAACAAAAAGAAAATTGTTAAAATAATTATATAACACGCCATTCAACTTCCTAATAAAATTGAGACGCTATCCATTTGTTAACAGATAATGACATAAACGATTTTCCCCTTAGGGCGTAAATAAATTTGCGTTAGTCATTTCTTGTAGCTCCGTTAAAGCTGCTTGGAATGTACAAGGTTATAGGCCATAACGCGTAGTGTACAAACATATACGTACCTTTAACCTCCACAATGTAGGGCTTGTCTCCGGGGGCGTGTGTGGTCGACATGACGGTCAGGGCCGAAACGTGACTGACGGAGCGCACGGTGGCCACGCACTGCCAAGGGGCACCGAACATGCCGCACACACCGTTGATCATTGACATGATCACGATGTCCATGTGGAAGCCGCTCCCTTTCTTCAATTTACGCTCAGGTTTGTCGATGATCAACCTATAGGAGAGATTTGTTTATTTTCAACCATTCGTCAAATATAAATCGCCAATCAACGCAAAGCTCGCATCGCTCGCGTGATATTTATGGCACACAGAAAATTATTTCCATAGACAAGCCATATCGCATAGACAAAATAAAAAAAAATAATTAAATTAAGATTTATTTTTCAGATATCATTATTAAGCACTTGCTAGAATTCGTGAGTACTCATGGCAGACAAAACGAACGCGAGCTGCTGAGAGAAAAAGGAAGGAAGAAACAATATTGTCATAGGTAAAGTATTGATCACTGATTCGGACAAACAATACAGTGTTAAATATAGATTATATTAGTCAGCACATGTTAATATTAAATCATAAATAACAATGTGAACAATGAAATTATTTTCTTCATCTTTTTAAATAATATATCGCAAGGCAGGAAAATATCTTACTCAGCAATGTGGGTTTCCATGAAGACTATGATATAGACCATAAGAGCAGGAAGTGCCATAGCGAATGCCGCCCAAGCGGGGATCGTCTCAAGTCCAGGGTTGAGAGGGACGAGCCAGGAGCGGATCGCAGTCGGGCTAAGACCATCGGGCACTTGCAGCTTTTCAGTCCAAACGGGCACCAAGCAGGACACGCCCACCATCAGCACAATCGCAATTGGAACACCAAAATCACCCAGCGCTCGACGAGCCTGTCGAAATGAAAATAAAAATACATTGTAAAAATTATATCATTGTTAAAATTAATGATATGCTATCACAAACTTCTCAAACATCGAAATTATTGCTCGCACTGGATAAACCAATGACAACAACAAATGTCAATTACTGTTTTATCTTATTTAGTGTATATAACGAAGTAGTTCTATCTGATATTCTATATGGTCAACGTTCACAGAATTTACTGACATCTACAATCTATCTTAACCACTTATAGAACAGTCCTTCTCTGCGACTTCAGCAAGGCCTACATGAGTTACCTTTTAATTGACACGCATGTACTTGAAATGTCACACTCAAACATAGGTTTGAGTCTACTGTTCATTAATGGAATACAGCAGAGAATAAGTAACGTTGATACGTTCCAAGTTGAAAGTTAACACGTGCCCTTATTAATACTGCGGGTTATATTTCAGATGTGATCTGTCAGCCAAAGACTTCGGCCAAATTCTTAGATAGTTATACTTCTGTATAAAAGATAAATTACGCTTGAACGAGCCATTTATGTAAATCAAATAGCGTTGTTCTTTACTTATTATTATTTAATAACCACTTAACCTATAATTTTAACAACAGGTAAATGACAGTGACAAATTGCTTAAGCTCATAAATAATGGTACTCGAACTTACGCTGCGTCCAAGGAATTTTCCGTTGCGGAAAATGCGAAGGTAGTAAGCGATGATGAAGGTGGCCAGGGTCAACATGGTGCAGAACAGAGCGGTGTTCGGCTGAGGGGGCATAATCATTGGTGTCGGTAGAGGTAAAGCGATGGTGTCGTTTCCTAAAACATGTAATAAAAACTAAAATTAGTAAAGCGCTTTTAAATGCGGTCATATTGAGCCATCTTAAGTATATTTCAATACCCCTTATATACAATAATATAGTTGTACATTCTAGTTTAACAGCATCCATTGTTTGTCAATGAATTGTTTCAATCGCACCATTCTTGAGATCGGACCGTCGTAGGGCAGGCAATGACGCTGTAAGTCAGAAATAAATCTGACGACATACCCTCAGTTGGCCATTCACATGTTTTGGTATTACCTATTATTATCTTCAGTTGGACAATGTATTACTTTGATTCTACCGCTAATTTACAATAATTATGAGTTACCTCGCAATACGTACCAGTAGAGTTGGTGGAAGTAGCGTTATGGAGCATGGGCACGACTGGAGCAGATGGCTGACAGTAGTCATAGCCCAGTGGATGCGCGCGGTACAAGTTAATCAGGTTCGTGATAGGTTCGGATATAAAGATCAGTGAGATCAGGAACGCGAATACGTCCTCCGTGAAACTGGAATTTTTTGTAATGTTTTCGTCAATCATTGTCGAAAAATAATTAAGCTTTTTAACATCTCTACTTATATGCGTGTATACTTTATCAGTACGGAGATAAGCAAAAAATCTTTTTTTTGTGTGGTAGCAATGTTAGTTGTTTATCATATAAATAAAATTATCGGGTATTTCATTTTGATTCACATAATCTATCATTTAGTCAGCATATTTACCGGGTAATTTTTTTAACAGCTACACTGCCTTCAATTGAAGCGACACATAGAGCTATTACGATCATCCACAGTCCGCAGTACATACGGGCGGCCAAGAAATCGAAACCATAGGATCGGCAGAAATTGGCAAGCGATTCATCGAGTAGGAGCAACGGCCCAGTGGCACCCGTGATCATCATAGGTTGGCCGGCAAGCAGTGCGAACGTCACTCCGCCCACGCACGTAAATACCTGTATTGAATGCACAAGATAGTTTTAATAAATAGCCATTAACAAAGTAGGTACTTTACACAAATTCAATTTCAAATACGCACACATACACACACCCACTATCGGCCTGTCAATTTCAAATAATTTTCCACAATAAAAAATCCTTCATCGTACCAGTGTCTCCGAAATTCCAATATTTCCATAGGTCTTTTCAGCCAGTAGACCGCCAAATGTGATCGCAGAAGAAAGTGCAGCGAAATACATGAAGAGGGTAGCAGCCGCACATTGTCCGTTGAGCGCTTCACGAAAGTCCGATAAATAGTATGGGTAGCGTCTTTTGATATCACGTATTACACCTGGAGATTAAATATTAAAAGGTTACATTCGAAGAGGACCTACAGATACCTAAATGTAGAAGAACAGGCGACTGCATCCTATGAATGATAAATTCTAGTTAAATAATATTATAAGCGAATTAGATATAATTACATACCACCAAACAGGCGTCCAGTTTTCGAAAGCGGGTCATCGGGCTCCTTCTCTGGTGGAGATCCGGTCTCAGCTGCAAGTAGTGCTTTCTTTTCATCTATCGGAGTAGTCGTGGTAGCTGCTGCGGCACGCTTACGTTCAATTGCATCTCTCTTTCGGCGTCTGATCATCTCACTTTTGGCGCGCAATTCTTCGAAGGGTAGAAGAGCCTGTCTCTCCCAATCGCCAGGTGGCAGCACGATCGAATCATCAAGGAATTCGTTTATAGCCGAGAGCAGCTCCCTACGATCGTCTGCTTTGTATGCAATCGAATGGAATGCCGGGTTCGACATGAGGGTGGAGATAGACCGACCGACTTCGTGGTAATCTAGATCAGCACCACTCGGGCCGAGAAGGATGAACATGAAGCGCACGGGCACGGGGACTTCAGTGATCGACGGCATTTGGATACCCTGCGCTAAGCGCACGAAGGCAATCGTCGGTTGGTCGAGGAAGCCGACAGCGCCAACCAGCACTGTAGTGGCCTCCGCGTCGTCTGGAATGCGTTTCATAATGGAGTCGTTGTGACCGCGGCGAAGCTCGTCCTGGGATCCAATAGCAGCGGCCGCGGAGATATATTCAACCTCGCGCATTTCCAAGCCGGTGGCAGATGACTTCTTGCGGTCCGCCGCGCGATCCACAGGGAACACGTGGGAACTGCGCCGCCGCCTTTGCTCGGACAAGTTCTGTACACAGTATATTATGTAAGCAAATATACACATAAATACAACGCAGTAACGATTCTAATTGTTATTAACGAATATTTCGACATTCCAAATATTCACTCAAAACATTTAAATAACACAATGGCGATCCACTGGAGACCATGGGACATCTGGTTGTTAGAAAATTAGAATGCATAATGACGTTGAGAATTTAGTTTTAAATTTTTATTTTAAAAACGTAAAAACATTACAGTTTTTGACAATAATTAAATACAACAAATATTTCCCTTAATACTAGGTATTACTTTAACAATAAAACAAGAAACAACATAATACATTATAATATACAATCGTGCAAAATAAAATAAACGACAATAGTGGTACCTCCTTGACTACTCCTTTTATAGGTAACCATCTATTGGATACGATACAATTATATACAACTAAATCATGCTATAAGTAAATCGCAAGAACACAAAAATATCTTTATAAATAAGCATCGGAAATAATAGAACGTACGTGTAACACAAGTCGTTACGGTACGATCTTTGCGGAAAAAAACAATTGCTACTACATAAGTCTACAATGAACGAAAAATAACTTCCACCGATCTTAAGTGTAGCATTTGCATCCGCCAGGTGAGTTACAGAAGAACGCCGAGCGCTGTGAAATGACATCGGCAACACTAGTTACGTGGCACATGATAACGATGGAATGAGGGGAAGCGAAGGCTACAGCGTGCATGGTTAGGATTCACACGAGCACGGGAGAACTCCATACGAGCAGGTGGGTGCTGTGGCGGCGGCAGGCGGCCGTGGCCGAGCACATGGAGCAGCGCGCGCGCCGCAGCTCGCTGGCGCCCTCGTCCATCCACAGCGACTGCACAACACCTCACATCACGCTACTTGCCAACATCGTACCGACCTTCTGCATCTCTACTATTCACAACCTTTGCATTGTAGGAAGTGTTATATAAATTGTTTTCATTTTTCATTTAGATACTTTTATCTGGATAAGCATATCGCCACAACTTATCATGTTTTTGTAACATTTAAACGTTTAATTATTTTATTTATTGATTTTACGATAGCAGAAAAAACTGGTCGTATAATTGGAACAATTTCGGATCAAAAAACTGCCCACGCCCAGTTTTTATAGATTAGATACTATTCAGGGTAAACTGACATAATATATGTAGATATATTATTTGATTTTAAAGTCAAGTAGGTACCTACATGACAAAAATGGTAATATAGATGCAAATACATATGTATGTGGATGGAAACTTATATAGTAAGATACAAGTATCACGGCCCTGAAAAACGTCCAAAAATCTACATGGCAACAATGATACATACAAAAACATGGCTACGTAACGCAACATAACGCATTTGTCAATCGTAATCGCCATAGTAAATAATGATAAAGTTATTCAACATCTTGTTTGTAACATCGGTAATCGGAGAAGTGTGCTCGGTATCGGGTTAACCTTGAACATTTTCACATGCCGTGTATTGGTTGCCAAACGTATCAGCCACAGACGTGACTGCCGCTGCGATAATCTCAACCATTTATCATTTTTTCTTTAATTCTATACAAAAAGTGTACACATTTTAAATCAAGATACTGAAACAACGTGAACCTATAAGTTTGTAACGATATCTCTTTGTTAGGTTTGTGGAAAATAATTAAGGCATAATTGTCTCGAAACAATAGAAGACAAACTAGGACATTCAGTTTTGTGTTCTGTCGTTTGTTTACTCGAATATTACTCTGTACAAAAACCTTACTATGTACTAAACTATTTATATTAATACACATCATATGATACCCTGAAAAACAATGTAGGTACATTTGATAACTTGTATAATTCATGTGTGGCAATATGTTGAGCTTTCGCAAAGCGCAATTCTATCAATAGATAGCCATACTTTATTTTAACCTAATATTTAGTTTTAATATTAGTAAGAGTCTACTGAGCCGTAATAGTAACAGCCGCTGATGACTGTCATTGCACAAAAATAATGGCTAATAAAATCATTCAAACCATTCTAGTTCAGTTTTTACCGATCATTATGGTATCATTATTGGTAATAATTTTTGTACTCGTAACTATATTCACACGATTCTAGTTGGCTTTAATAGAATAATCTTGTTTCAGTATATTTTACTCCTTGAATTAGTAGTGAGGCTAAAACGTAAGCAACGCACACTTGAGTATAATATCACATGATAAAATAGATTATGTAAGTCTTATCCTATCGCAAAATTTAGGAAAATTTTTGATAACTCTGATAGCCCACAGAATATTTCATTCCGCCCTGCTACTGAAATAACAAATCGTATCAGTATTGACCCATTTCTTATTTGTATCGCTCTAAAGGAGTTTAGTTGTTAAATGAATTTTCTCTAACGATGGGAGTAAGAACTAGCAATCTACAATATATTGTTAACATGAGATTTGATATTTAGAGAAAATACAGACGATTTTTCTTATATGCATCTAATTTTTTATATAAGTAATTCTATATCAAAAGGTACTAGGTAGTATCAATATCAAAGTAAGCCAATAGGACTTTGGTATTGAGAGAACATACAGAGGATTTTTAGTACCATATCAATATTAAAGTGAGTCAATACGTAGAATATGTCTTGTTACCTGCAAGCTGGTGTAGGAGGATTGCTTTCGGCCTCCGATAGAGAACCGGAAGCGCTCGTCGTGGACGTGGCGGTGGCGGAGCAGCAGCGATCTCATCACCACTGGCTTATCGTCTTCCTCGATCAGCCCCTCCGTCACCATACTCTCCACAACCCTTGATAACATTCGCTTTTAAACAACCTGTTCCACTGAACAATCATAACGAAATATTACCTAAAATACACTCTGGAGGACTGGATTAAGTTCTTGCGAAACAAATCCTTCAGATTAATTTTTTTGTGTATACCTTTTTGCTTTTTATTTTCATATTCTTCAAGCTCATTTCACTTTAACATTCACGTCACTATGTAGCGCTACAATTATGAAAAAATCACCAATCATTGCGTACCTATATGCTACGCCCGGTAGATCTTTCTCTTCGAGGTCCAGGAGGACCACGCCGGTCTCGAGGCATCGGCGTAGGTTCAGCAAGGAGTGAAACGACAGCGACGCCACGTGAGGCTTTCCCCAGCGAGCTGATCCTTCTTCCACATCCTCTTCATACTTGATCCAACGGGCTGTTTCCTTCCACTCGGCATCACCGTCCTCCGTCGCCAACAATTCGTCCAATTGGACGAATACCTGCATGATCGACATCCTGAATCACAACTGACAACGCTCACCAATAAACCTCCCGCATAAAACTAAGCATATCTAGAATTTGGACACTAATCTTTATCAGCGTCGATTGGAGTATATCTTGCGAATACCAATCGTATCAGTAATTGTACACGCCAAATTTCGTACACGCTTGAATTTAGTCCCTCAATACATTTTAAGACTTACCGCGTGCGGACTGTGGTCGTACATCTTCTTAAAGGAAGTGTCGGACAAAAGGTTTTGGACTTTGTCACCGCCATCTTTACGGCTCACGTGGACAGTTGAACCCTGGAATTGTATTTTGTATTAGAACACGATGCCCAATTGCCTAAATGTAAAAATCTATAATCTATTTATACATATATATTTATACGAAATATATTACCCTTCGGCGAATCCTCCTCTTCTGATGTGTAAGCGTGGGTTTAATACGCAATATTATATTATTGTACAAGTTATAATAAGACTCATATTTTTTACCAAGGTATATAGAACCGAGTGTTGTAGCTTCATGCATGTAAGCAATGTTATCGTTTTTGGGTAGGAATCACTAGTACAGATTGAGCGAACGAAGAACATTGTGACAGATATTTTATTCAAATACGAGGAACTCGAATATTTTATTTTTTGTAGACATATATTAAATATCATTTCCTTGTTTCCTTATTGCGATAACATTTGTGTGGTTTTTACCTTCGGTTTAGCGATATGGCGTCTCAGGCCGCGCGCGTCGTCGCTGCGATGACTGCGCAGTTCGTCCAAGTCAGCTTCCACCAGCACCTCATCGGTGGTCGGTAGCACCGAGATCTCGGTTTCTCCGCTACTAATCCCGCCACCGCGCGCGCCCTCTTGCAGCGAGTACTTGCGAGACTTATGTTGGTGGAGATGGCGGCTACAGACAACAAATAACATTTCAATATCTCAAGTGTTGTGGAACATCTTGGGAAAGGCCTATGCCCCGCAGTGGAACGGAAGAAGCTGACATGATGATGACGAATATTTCGAGGGATTAGTTGACGTAATTTATTACGTACATATATGTAGGAAAAAAAAATTGTTTTTCGAATATATCTAATATTATATTACTAACAAGTTATTTAGTAACCGTACGATATAAATTTGATAATGTCCAATCGAAGTTTCGATTTCAGCCAAATATCATAGTTTCAGTGTTCGTTCTGGATTAATACATAAAATAGCCGAACGGCTGAAGCGATTCCTCGTCACTGTAAGGTATATTCAGGACAGATTTACTCGTGTTTATCCCAGATACATACACCCTTAGATACCCAGCTGCTATTCATTTGAGATTAGATTATCATTCGAGTGTAAACATTCATGGAGGAATTTTAAGTTTTCTGTATATGTTTGTCATTAATTATCAAAGAATTTCATAATCTCTGATATTCTTCTTCTTAGCGTGTCGATGACAAACACATTTTAAGTCCCTAAATGGTTTTAGCCCAGAATTTTGCCACGC
>DWME01006309.1:0-13797 GCA_018244795.1 Parelbella ahira ahira | reverse complement strand
TCCTCACGATGTTTTCCTTCACCGTTAGCAAGTGATATTTAAAGTTAAAACGCACTTTTATAAAGAGGTGCGTACCATGGATTCGAACCCAGGACCCCCGGAGTGAGAGGCTGAATTCTTAACCACTAGGCTACCACTGCTTATTATAACTTGGAGCATAATTATAATTCTGACACATTTGAATTAATTAATTAAACTTATTATAACGTCCCGTCTCAGGTCACTTAGGGGTAAGAAGAAACCACTGAGTTCTATCCACTTTTATCCTTATTCACACTAGGTAGGCAGAGAGCACTGAATGCCAAATATCTCTATTCTTACAGACCTACCGTACTTCTTCCACTTTCTCACTCTCTTTATTCACATACGCCGCGTTCGGAGACTTCTAACTCCTTGAGTCAGAGCTAGATCTATTTGGTCAAGATAGGAGAGTCTTGATCTCCCTTAACACCCGCGTCCATTAACATGTATATGGTACATCATTCCATTAGTTAATATTCCCGACGGAAAATCAAGCGACGTCACAAGTCCAAAAACAAACGGTCCGTTTAGGAAAAACATGTGGATATCCAAATGTAATTCAAAAAACATAACGACACAATTGAATTTTACGTTAAAACATCATTGAACGTTGTAATTATACTGCGTCTTATCCTGTAATTACATCATTCGCAGCGCGCGGCCAATTTGTATTTTTCAGTTACATAAATTTTCCTGTACAGTTCCTCGCCGCGAGCTTGTCGCGAGAGGCGTAATATATCATACATATGCGTACATATATAATCATATAGCAGGTATAATTCACTTGGAGTTATAGAATAATTTTCTATTTATTACATGTGAACCGTCCAATTCGTACAAAGGATGTTAATTTGTATGGAGAATCCCTTCAAAATGGAATATCGCTCTGAATTCAGAAATTCAGACAGATTATATATCGGATTGTAGACGCTTTGTTGTGACATTATCAGCGTACGTGCGGAGTGGCGCTCAATGTATGGATTACCGTAACGTCACGGCTGTAATCACCGTAGGGGTAGACAGATGAGTGTAGTACACTCCCACCAATTACAGTCCCATGGAATAAGTTGTGAGCCTATTGCCATACATCGAGCACAGGACCAGACTTCGACGACTAACTCCAGGGCAACACACATGTATCTATCTGTTATAAATGAGCCACAATGAGACATAAATTTATTGAATATTAAAAGGTGTTTTACGAGGATTATATTAAGGCAATAACGATATGATCGAATGATACCTAACGAACGAAAGTTATTTCGTTTTAAAGACAAATTGATGTAGATAAACTATGCCTTTTACTACGTGTTATTTGAACGGATAGATTAAGAGATAGCGTAAAATTAAAATAATTCCACATTCTACTCGAGTCTACGTCCATAGAACGGGACGTTGGGACCAAAACCAATTTAAATATTAATACCACAGGTAAAAATAACCAAAAATATTTGTCTCTGCTCGAACATAGACAATTACGTAACTGTGATTACTTTTAAATTAAACGCGGGCGATACCGCGGGGCAGAGCTAGTAGCTTTGTAAAGAAATATGCCAAAAATTATAATATCCATTCCCCATATTGGGTATCTGAGTACCTACTACAGCATTAATACTAGCGTCGTGATGTGTCACTACGACGAATAAGAGCCAAGCTGATTTTCACTGCCAGTCCTATCCGATATGGACGACACATAACTATGGGTGGTGGCGACCACTCGTACCAGCTAGACAGCTTAGATAGTACTCTCTTGATGTAAAAAAATACACTATTATTATCATAACATCACGGCAGGAACTTTACGAGATAGGCAGAAAGCACCGAACGTCAAATATACACTTACAGACCTAATAAATAAATACACTACATTACATTTCGCATATTGTGACGATTTCTACGATGATATAGTTAGTTTTATCATATTTATCGTTGCCGATAGCGTTTTTTTTTAAATTTAGCGGGGTCAACGACACCCGAGCGTCATATTGCGTTCTTGAATATGTGAATAATTAACGTCATTTATTACTCAACGTTATGTTGGTTTACTTTTGTTTCATATCGTTTTATTTCGCCTCAACAATATATCACAATGAGCGAGCTGAAAACATTGTCAGCCGACCGCACCCGGGTGACAGTGAACGCGCGCCCGGGTGACAGTGAACGCGCACCCGGGTGACAGTGAACGAACTGATACAAATCTGGCAAGCCCTAGCTAGCTATATTCTTCAAGAATTATCACTTAAAATATATCAAGGCAAAGAAATTACATTGTCACACAGCAATTTCAGCACATATTCGTTTGGCAATCAAAACGACATAGCGGTGAAAATTTCACACCCAAATTAATCATTTCATTTCAACAAAACGACACGAATAAATATGTATCGTAACAATGTGATACGTAGAATACAAGTATTGTAAAACCTTCAGGGGGAAAGATGTCTCCACACGGAACGCCAATAGCTGGCCGAACACGACTTGCGGGCGCGATTCAATAAAAAAAAAAATCAATCACAACGATACAACGATAACCAGCCTAATCCCATCTCGGCTACGTGGCGGGGTGAGCGAACCGCGCAGCGCCGTTGATAACACGTCAATGCATCTATAACTACACATATTATATGTACATTAACATAATATCACGCCGGTTTTTCCCTTTAGAGGTAGACAGGACTGTCGTACACTTCCACGATTCACGACTCGACCGACACGGGAATCAAACCCGCGACCTATCGGTCAGCAGCCGGCCACTAACTATTAGACCAACAAGGCAGTCAGTGCGTACATATTCGGAGACAATAGGCACATATATATTCGGAGCGCAAACCGAGAATGCCAACTCTATGAAACCTCTATTGCGTTGAAGCTTTTTGAAGCTGACACGAGTGTGTATGTGAGTTAGCAACAGCCGACGCGCTAGCTTCTAGAGATGTCTAGTTGCAATTATACCAGAACGTTCTACGAGGACATGTTATGATTCCATTTAATTTCCTATGTTCACTTCAACATGACGGTGATATGTACGGCGGGAGGTTCTTGTAACGTCCTATCTATGATTAGTCTGACCAGCCCTGTGCTGAATACGCCTCCATCAGCTGCTATTCTACCGACATTGTACATTTATGACCGGTTCCTACATTTTTTCGTGCATTGCTAGCGATAAGGTCGGATTTAGTAAGGACCACTATGACCCACTTGTACCCAGTGGCCGTCGACGCAGCGTTTCGTGCCAGGCCACAAACGCCTTTATTAACTCGGCAACACGAAAGAATTAAGCTTCACGAGACCCATAAAAAAAGACGCTTGTAAAATCTAAACTGCTAATCTAAATGATTTCGCTGGATATAAACCGACAGTCTTAATCTAAACAAAATGCTCTTAAAACTAACGAACGTATTATATTTATTTAATTACGTAAGGATTAACATTTTAATATTCAACCGTCTAGAATTTAAATTGTTTTTATGAGTGGACGTGAAAAGATTTTTTGTTGCCGCGCGTTGCGATATTAGAAAATAGATTATACTGCACGCTTCTGCCTACGTTTTTAGAGAGAATTTTAAGGGAAAATCCCCGAGATCTAGAAGCAGTAACGCACGGCCAGACCAGCGCGGGGGAGAGGGAGATAGTCCTTGTTAATTCTATGTAGTAACACTAAAAATACTTTAGTCGTGCCATTGACATGCATAAACAGTACTGTACAGAGAGACCGAGCGCTGATAATTAGATGTATTTAATTGCCCGACTACTGCTGTTCATATTAAATGTAAAAATTTTGAAAACGTTATCCAACATGATCAGAAAGCACTGTGAAGAGAACTTGCTCAAGGCTTGTGCTTTATGCAAACGTTAGAGCCATTGAAAATTACATATTGAATACCCAATGTGCGATGGAACAAAGATGATGTCCATAAGGTATCTTAATTGAGATAAGAAATGATAAACAGGCATTAGGATAAAGCATGTGTTTAGTTTATATTGTCTAACTGTATTTTAACTATGATTAAGTAGTTTATTATATATAAGTTTTCCATTAATTACTTATTTATAAAAAAATGCATTTCTGCATAATATCATTTTCAGTTGCTATCATGTACTACATTGAGTACATATCAGTATTTAAAAAAACCTAGTCAATCAAAATATTGCATTTTATTTTAAATCGGTGGAATTGAACATAATTTTTAAATATCATTTCTTTCTAGTATTTGTCAAAATATGATTTGCGTAAAATTAATGTTATCAGAAATTTTGATAGATTATATGTTAGAGGAGTTGATTGTCTCTAAAAACCAGTGTACATACATGTATGAAGAATGATGAATTTGGAAGAAGCATGGGACGTCTGCAAAGAGAGATACTTGGCATTCTGTGCTCTCTGTTTACCCCATAAGGAACCCGGAGTAAAGATATATATATGTATATGTTGAAGACGGAAATATAGATGTGTGGCAAATTGTACATGATCAGTGATCGAATAATATATCTGGTGATAACCGAGAGCTAGATTGGGGCTAGCAAAGTCATGTAGACTGTCCTTGTTGATATCGCTAGACAATATACATGAAACTATCTTTAAGGTCTCAAGGATAGTCCGAATTGTATAATTACGTCAGGTTTTTTTATAGGATAGGTAGAGAGCACCAACTGCCAAATATCACTAAAATAGTGAAGTGTTGTAATGGACCAAAAATATCACCATAAGTCTTCAAATCAATATTGTGGGCTGTCATTTAGACGCCTCCAACAGTGGAACAATGAAGGGGTATTAAAATGTAGACCCTCCTGAAGCGCCATGAATATAAGGCTTTTAATTGATTCGGCAATAATCAAATAACATTGTCTCAAAGTATCATTACATTAAATTCTTTTATTCATTATTGCACTGTTATCAAGTCGAAGTGGTGTGTGCTGCATTTAATTAGATTTATGTGATTGGCACTCACATTGGTACAGTGGCTTTTTTCAGTTTTAATGTGCCATATAAATAGTTTGTAACATATAAAAATGCCATTACGAGACTGTTCGTTTGGTTTGTGTTGCCAGGTGTCACTGTGGGCTTATCAATTGGCACGAAATTAGTGCAAAGCTCACTGCATCTGACTCACCGGGCGAGGAAAATGTATGTGGTGTAAAACATTTAATGCGCCTTCCTTCCTAACACACTAGGTTCATACAAATGCCAGAGACATATTGAAATTAGTTTCAAAATTGTAACAATCTGTGAGTCAAGCTGTATACAATGTTGATTTGGGTACACATCGTCAAAAAATAGTTCTATGTTGGTTCTTATAAACTCATCCATTTTACTATTTTAATATCATTAGTATCGTTTGAGAATCACATTGATTATGGCAACACTGAATTTACAAAAAGGTTTTTTTTGTCACATGTAAAAACTTAAACCCATAAATATTCCTGAAGTGCAAGAGGGAATTCTATTCTCTGTTCCAAGTATAACAGGGCAGTCCTGCAAAGCCTACAAATGCTAGAATAAGGGTAGGTTGCAAATCACTCATATAGCCCGATATTCATCTTAATTGTACGAGACCCACTCAGAGCAGGTGAGATTCGAAAGGTATGAAATGCAGTGTGAACATGTCTAGCAATAAACACTGTGATGTTTCCATAATGACCTAATACAATTAGAAATCAATCAATCTTATCAGTACTCTCCAGGAAGTAGCATAATTATTATTAACACACGAGTACCTTTTTTGAACTAATCGCTCGCAACACCGATAACCCCTGCACATGCAAACCTCTAACAATCAATTACTGCCTCTTGCTTGGCTATTAAGATCTCATTATATTTATAACTAGGTTTTACCCCTGACATTATTGCTATTATTATATATGCTAAATATATGCCCACACTGCACAAACCTTTAAATAGTCATCTGTTGTAAATGCACAGACCATCAAAGTAGTTATCATTCCTAAAACTATCCATGTTTCTATATAGCAGTGCTTCAATATTGTCAAAATTTGAATGGTGTAGGTAGGGAAGTACATAAGAACCTTGTGTTTCAATTGTAAATGTACACTTGAAAAATTCATTTGTCTCTACATTATTATCAGAGTGTCTAAAGAAAAGGTTGGAGCAGCTTTAACAGATTATTTGAAGGCTCTCCCTAGCACCCATGATTGTATAACAAGAACTATTGCTAACTCAACAGATCTTAGGTAGATGTTCAGACACAACACTAGCAGTTAATGACCCAACTAAGTCCACATCAACAGTTCAACTGTGCCGGGTAGAACATGAGTTTTGAATGGACATGTGTAACAAAAAGCTAGAATACTAATGTCGACTATGTTAAGACATTCATACTGCAGACATATATGGATAACAGTCTTTATTTCTAGCAATGATTAGAGTTAACTTATTGAGATTGCTATGAATTATTTCAGTTCCTTTCCTACATTATATAGTGCAACTACAAGCAACCTTATTGCACTCGATGGTTATAATTGTTCAATCACATATATGAATGCAAAAGAAGCATATCAAGTCAGGGTGGAGTTTGGTGATATTTGGTTTTTGGTGCTCTCTGCCTACACTGTAAAGAATCTGGTGTGATGTTACAGTAACACTAATAAATATACAGAATATATATGATATATAATATATCACAGTGACTGTAAGATAATTACCATAGCCTATAAATATATAATGAAAAATTTAAAGTTTCCTCATAGCATTACTGGTTTTACACACTGATTTATACTCTATATATTGTGTACTGTGACGTGTGGATTTATAATATGGTGTTGATTAATCAATGACATATCTCAGAATGGTTTCTAAATTTAGATATGAATGTGTAAGGCTTCCCACTTTTAAGGCAGGTGCATTTTGTCTTCACAAAAAAAAGTATTTTGTACATTGAAAATGGCATCATTTGCTCTATAATATAAAAAAAATTAATCAAATAATGTTTTAGAAATATAAATACATCATTATTATTGGCCTGTGTGAGTCCACTGGTGGTCATAACCGTCCCTAGAGATGTTTGGCCCACAATGCTCATATGAGTTAATATCAATATACATAATTCATATGAAAAGAATTTATATAGCTAATTAAAGTATTCATGCTCACTATATGTACAAGATTATTTAAGGCCTCAACATTTGACAATCATTATGAACTCACTTGCTTCATAAAAAATATGGAACCAGAAGACTGACATTGGTATTTTATGTTCAACTAATCTATTTATATTATGATTACAAATGATAGCTATCAAAACTTCATTCTGTTTGCCGTATTATGTATTCATACATGAGATATAGGTTACATGGTTGTTGCTATGCAAGATAGCAGGCTGGTTGATATGTCTATATGCACTTGTACTAAGGTTCACTTTGATGGAACTGTTTCTTTTTTCTGTATACGCCTCAATAGGGTTTCGGCCACAAAAACTCTCGCAGAGACCTTGTAATCTAAATACGACCCGTCAGATGACTCGCTTCGGCATGTAAATTTTAATGCAAATTGATTATTTAGACGCCTATCTCGCGTATAACCTCAAAAAGAGGCAGAATCACGGTGCGGGAGAGTTACAGATCGAGTGCCCTTGGGGAATATAAATATGTTTGCGGCTTACCCGAACGCCTTCACCCCGGACCAGCGTCGCTGGTCAGGCCGACGCCGCCCGGGCTCCACGGCACAGGTCCGCTTTGGGCCGTGGATACCGCGGAACACCACCTCACAAATCACACACAAAAGGATACAAGCTAAGTCTAAATTGAAGCCGTCCTTTATGTAGCGTTTCCGACGCTTGCTGACGATGCCCTTGATCGGGTTGGTCATCTTGATGTTGGAGATGGAGTTGGCCATGGCTGGCAGGTGCACGCGCCGCGGCAGCAGCTCAGCCGCCGCGCCTTTAGTGTACCCGCCCGCGCCCGGCACCCAGCGTTTCTCCGGTGCCTTTCGCTCGCGGCGCCGGCAACTCACACAAATACCCATAAACCCTCCGCCGCTCGCATCGGGCTGGCGGCGGAGCGCGAGCGGACGCCGCTGCCCGATCAGCTCGCGCCCGCCATGCCTCCGACCGCGCGCCGAGCTTCCCTCGCCGCCTCGATTCGACTTCTCCGCGCCGCACCAATTTCCGTACGCACCAGTCACACATATAGCATACTCTACACCCGGCACTCGATTTACACTTTCGCTACCCGAGCGAATGCAAAAATTATCTCGCGCGAATGGCGTCCATCCTGCATTAGCACTAGATCCTAGAACACGGCCGACGAGAAACAGTTGCACAAGAAAGAAAGATGGTTATGAATTGATGGCCGAAAGTGTAAACGGCATCCCATTCGCACTCGAGTCACACACACTCGTCGGATAGAGATACAACACAACCTTAATTTCTAGTGGTGGCTAGCGAGCTCTCTTTGTTCACTAAGGTTTCCAATTTTCAACGCAAGGTGGCGGAAGCGTTTTAAGAGGTGGCGCCAATATTCAAAAATATATTTACTAACTTCTGTACTTAGTTCTTGTTAAACAATGAATTGAACGTCAATGAAGCAGATAATCTTTCAAACAGAGTACAATAAATAAAATATATTGTTTTATGGATATAATTAGTTAAATTAGAAACTGATTTGTCACGATTTCAGATAGCTGTTAAGCGTAAACGCCTTTCGCCAATGAGAGATAGATGGCGCTGTTAGCCACCGCCGCCATATTGTAAGCATGCGTTCAGAAATAAGCTTACATTTTAATCGATAGGCATTCTAGATAGGCAATTCAGTTAAATTTTAGTTCTGTTGTTTTATATATTTCAAAAACTAAAAAAAAATCCTATTTGTCATGGACTTTATGTGTTTATAGGATTCGAGTTCAATATATGTACCAGGATAAAGGATTAAAGGATAAAACACTGTAATGCCTACTATAAATGCTTAATACAAATGTTATTATTAAACTAGAATATTAATACCATGCAATACTAGTACATGTAAAAGTGGAATATAATTATATTTCGTATTAGCCGAGTTTTTCAATATACAGTTGTAAAATAAATGAAAGTCATACTTTTATTATAATAATAAATTAATTTATGATGTTGCAATATTGTAATATAACAGTATTACTTAAGATAAGACTGATTTTAGGGGAATAATTCACAAAACACATGAATGTAGGTATTACTAAACTTGTAAACTAATGAAGGAAAATTTAAAGAGAAAACCTGAATACTTTAGTTTACAAAAAAATTCTCATGTCCATGAAGTCTGCCATCCGGCACTTGGTCAGCGTGGCGGACAATGGCCTTAACTCTCTTAATATGAGGGAGATCCATATACCAACAGTGGAATGATAAAAGGTCAGAAATAAAAAACTAATACTTGATACGTCGATCTAAATATATATTCTCTAATTAAAATTTTTGCACCGTTTTCTACGGAGATATAATGCAACTTGTATCAATCTACCGTTACTTAAAGCTATTTATTTACTTTAATCTGAACTTGATTATCTAAATTCAGAATAAATGTTCAATTAATCAAGATGGAATCATAACAATTTTATTGCGAAATTCACCTACATTTTACTCAACCGGGTTTCGCTTTGGTGGTTTAATACGGAGGTGTCTAATTCGAGTTATCCTCTCTAATTGTAATTAAGATGGAGTGATAAGATGATGTAGCGATAGAGTAAGCCATGGCTTTATTAATAATTTCACGTTATAAATTCACATTTCAAATACGCCTAAACGCTGGAGAGAAAAGTATGTATTCAAAATAACAATTCTAAATATCAATATAATTCGACTGAACATGTCAATAATCCGATTTAAAAATTTCCGAAATAACATAATATGCAGACAAACATCTTATTCCAGTTTGTGCCCATTGACGCATGCGAACGTCAAATATTTGACATTTCATTATCATCATTACCACACCCACTTCATGAATATCGGTTGTAATTTTAGTGTCCATTATACAGAACTAGATAATTGGATCGCGAGTAGACAGCTTGTTGCCACCCGACCAACGCGTGTGTAGTACGCGTAGACGACACTACATAAAACCGGCCTTATCATGTAACGACCACATGCTGACATAAAAAAACTACTAGGACTCAGTCTAGTCGTAAAATAGATGTCAATAATACGATTTATAATCATCGTCATCATCATTAGCCCATTTCGATCCACGGCTGGACATAGGCCTCCCCCAATGAGCGCCATCGCGCCCTGTCCTCGGCTTGTTGCATCCAACATCTACCTGCAGCCTTTGCTATGTTTGCCGAGCCGCGGTCCCCACTCCAGAACACGAGGTATAATACTGGAAGGTAATGAAGTACGTTTCTTCTTATAGATGGTGATGTATGTTAAAGCGTAAACTATTTAGCTAATATTTGTACGTCATAGTCTAAAAAACTTCCAGATCGTGCAAGTAGTGCTGCAAAAATTTTACGATGTTATTACCAAAGTGTTCGCGTCGTGGATTTTTTTTTGCACCGATTATTAAGTAAGTAGATACCTTGATATCCACCCAAATATTTCTATATTATTTTGAATTTGCTCGCATGACTATTAAGTTCTTATTACTTATAAAACAACTGTTAATATTGTAAAAACCCGGGTATCTCACAGTAAACTACATTTTTCATTTGATAGGCAACATTGCAGCGCATCGAACCATCACATACCTACAGAAATATGCAGGCAAATGTAATCTTTTTCGCATTGAGAAAACGATTCAGAATGCCGTGAATAATGTAGCGTGTACCTTAACACTTGCTCGCTTCTTGTAGTGACGTGCATTTTACATTCAACCATTGAATTGTTTTGTTCGAAACGCTGGTGACAGTTGAGTCAGATAAAGATTTTTTGTATTATTCAGCCAACGTAACATCAAACATAATGGACGGAGAAAATAAATAATTATATTTTTCTTATCTATGTGTAAAAATGTATAAGTGAAGTGGCTTTTGTTTTATTTATTTACTATTGATAAATTATGGAATGTAAATGTAGTTGGTGAAGTCAAATGAAACCTGGTAACTAATGAACTTATATTGGTACCTATGTAAGATCAATTATTGATATATTCAAAGTATTTGTACTTTCCTAGCATGTAATAGGACGATCTAAGTACATTAATACTTAGATATTCCTTTTTTAGAGTTGGTCACGTCCCCTTTTTGTTCTTTCAATGAATTAGTTATACGTGAAAATGTTTAAACTATATATCTTTCTATCTTTGTTCATATGTATCAAACTAATTGTAATTGTATATAGTTTTGAAATAGGCACCACGGTCATTTCAATCGAGGTTCGAGCACTACTTTAACTAAAAATAAATAAAACCTAACTAACTAATCTAAGAAAAATTATATCAATATTTATTTTAAATCAATTTTCACACGCGGCATCGTTCGCGTCGATATCTAAATAAACGCCTCAAAATATTCCCATTTCCAAAAATGTATTAAATAATTTTTATCTTGGATCGAGTTGTCTCTTTATCGAATTAAAAAAAAAACGATTTAACGTTGAAGATCGAACTCAGTGGCGTGCCATTGGAGAGTACTCTAGAGAGTGAATGTACTTTTTATTCTACGTTTTTATACATTTTCTACATTTTTATATTTATATTTACTTTTATTTTATCTCCTCAAAATGTCAAACTTGATCAAATCATGTCCAATTTAAATATTTTATTATCACAAGTTTCGATATAATGTACTTAATTAATACCTATAACTAAATATAATCAATGACATTAAATTATATCAAAACGTACAAAACACATAACGCCTGTAATCAGGGTCGGATTTGGAAGTCAGCAGGCTCTGGGCCAACGAAGGAGTGGAGGCCTCTAATTATTAATTACTTTCCAAATAAAAGAAATATTTTTTTCTGCCGTCTTTTGAAAAATGTATTGCCAGCAAATGAAATTATTTCAACAAAGAATGGTGTAATTTGTTAAGTGATGAGCCTATTGCCTTACACCAGCTTCAGATCCTGATTCCGAGCCACTGCTAGAAATCTCTAATAGAAAATCTAATTATGAAAATGTAATAGTAATCGACAGTGGGATCGAGCCTAGGACCTTTCGATCAGCTCGCACTTACAACCACTCAACTAACGAAGCAAGTATTACATCTGCTGAACGCAAAAAGTATATCATTTTACCTGTGAAAGAAATTTCCCAACTAAATATTTCTTTCTACCTATTACCTCACATGAACGAACAAACAAACGAACCGCTTTAACATGTCCGTATATAGGTACATAATGTGTATATATATACCGCTTATGTTAGTATTCTATAATCGTAGTTTTTCTAATTCGTACAGCACGATTCGGCTGGCGAACTCGTTAGAAGCGTTGATAGAACGGCTGAGATGCAAATATAGCGAGTTACGCTCACAATGTGTTTTATAACGCACCCGCTAACTACAAATGTCTATTTGCATTATTCGTACGTACAAATTCAGTATTTGCCTCGATAACTCACACACACGTGAGCTGCTTTTTAAATAGCTGTTCGTGTGTCTGCATACGATTTTATATTACCACTATACTATTTCCACGCCTGTCCCCCGCGGGGTAGGCAGCTGGCACCAAGTACTGAATATCTCTAGCCTTGCCGACCTGTCGTGACTCTGCTAAGTACCACTCTACTCATATAAACGCGCCGGTTTCAAAGACTTCTCAGTCATTAGCCCTATTTGTTCTATTTGTGATAGGTGAGTCTTGATCTAGCTTGGTACCTGCATCCATCAACATTACATGTTCAAAGTCCAGAACGTCAAAGCTTGCTATTTTATATTAACGCTCTCATAGCGTAGCGTAAGATGGAGCCAGGTGGAATGACGATATACGCAAAATGGCTGGCTGCGGTTGGATGCGAAGAGCTGAAGATTGAGCTCAGCGGCGTGCCATTGGAGAGGCCTGTGTCCAGCAGTGGACGGGAGCAGGCTGATGATGATGATGAATAAAAGGTAAATAAACATGTGTATGACGCGGCAGTGTAAATATACTGTGTATCTACGGACACATGTAGCTTATTATTGGGTAGGTAAGTGTGTCTAATACCGAAACAGTTCGAGTCCAGTGTCGCGGCAAGCGGTTGACGACAGTTATCTTATCAGCGCCGCCTCCATCAGGCTGGAGCTTATAACTCGCTATCGTGCACCAGTACTGATAACACGATAACGTGTGAGTTAGTGGCAGCCCTACCTACCTGCTGTTGCGTTGAAGGCTCTGTCATACAGCACCCACTTATATTATTCATCCATCATAATAAAAACTCCCTTAAAAGCAAAGTATTGTTACGTTTTTCTAACTTCGAATTCTTAGTCTTTTTAATACTTCCTAAATAAGACTTCCTGATTGCAAAGGGTTATTATGTTTTTCTAGCTGGCAATTCCCAGTAGCATTAAGTCTGGATCTGTGCCCGGTGTCTGGCAAGAGAGAAACATGGGAATACCATACTCCTCTATTTATCTTTTCGGGGAAACACAGGCGTGTTTTTATTTCCTTATTATCTATTTTTATGTTTATTACGTATTGTATTCATTATATGACTGCCTCGTTGGTCGATTGGTTACAAGCGCAACTGCCGATCGGGAGGTCCTGAGTTCAAATCCCGAGTCGGGTGCTGTTAGATTTTTCTGATTTAGAATTTCTAGTAGTGACTCGGAGTCTGGAATTGTGCCCGGTGTATGGAAATAGGCTCACCATCCATTCCATGGGACTTAAACGTAAGTGGTGAAACGTGGGAGTGTACTACATTCCTGTG
>DWME01006308.1:0-13797 GCA_018244795.1 Parelbella ahira ahira | reverse complement strand
TGCGCCGGGTGTCGTCGGTTCGATTCCCATCCGGAATAAATATTTGTATGACGAGCACGATTACTTATTCTGTGTTTTCCTTCACCGTTGGCAAGTGATATTTAAACTTAAAACCCACTTTTATAAAGAGGTGCGCGCCATGGATTTGTACCCAGCACCCCCGGAGTGAGAGGCAGCATTCTTAAGCACTAGGCTATCACTGCTTTATTCCATAAAGAATCTAACGTAATGATTCAAAAATAATAAACATAATTTAACGAAGTGGATGATTGACCTTTTTTCAGTTGAACACATATCACAACGGATTACCCACAATTTCCACCCACGTGGCCACACAAGGATAATGGACTAAATTAAAATATCTGTAATTCTCCGTTTCATTTTAAAGGTGAATTTGTGTTTGTGATCTCCCAGTCGTGTAATTTGTCAGGTCTATTTACGATTAACGCCAACAAAAGATCCAACACACTCGTAACAGGTAAAACATTTACGCTTTTCTCTTTACTATAAAGGATTTAGTTGACCAATATTGACATTTGTTTATTGTGTGTACACTTATGTTCATAAACGTGCGTAAGAAATATTTTATGTAGAGCACACGGTTTTGCCTATAATTACTTTAACCGTGAAAAAAAAAGTTTTTTAACAATTTACCACTAGCGGTAACTCATCTAAAACAGAAACTGTTACCGGTTACCGCCTGTCAAAGGCCATAGTAGGTACCTCAGTCTAGACGAAAGTGTTCCCAACCAGGAGACATCACTGCAATCTCTTAAATAATTAAGGTGTAGCTATTTATTAAATACCTATTACGTTAGACGCTCGAGGGGGGTTGTTAATTTCACAAATCCAATCATATAATTAACACTACACGAGGAACGCCGATGTTATAGACCTCAGTGGACAGCTTTGGGAGTAGTCAAGCAAAGGAAGGATCATGATGCTAACCTATTGACAATCGACTGTGATCAGTGTCGTTTAATGGATATTTTTAAAAGATTTTTGAGTAAGGCAATGTTACAAGTTACGAATCTCTCCCTAACGACGTGTTTATTCAGGGCACTCTAACTTCCAAGTGGGTGAACGTACTTCAGTGCTGAATTATTGTTTAAAAACTCATTTAAACTGGACGGCTTTAACTACGTTTGATCAGATCCCATTACTTTTAAATCATTAAATAAGTTTGCATTTTAAAATCTCATTTCCTAAATTTTTACGGACCGTAATTTTTATTAAAACAATATTTGCCCTTATGAATTTGGCGAAAAGTTTAATTTACACCAATTTGATAAATTAATGTGAGCTGTTACAAATTAAAAGGAACATTCTATTCAGACCCTTTTTATCGTTCCACTGTTGGGTATGAGTCTTCTCTCAACGTCCCCTCACGCCTAGCCTGAGGCAGGCTCACTCCGAAAAGAAATGTAACGTTACGTAAATCCTGTTTTATTAATAACTCTACGTGATAAACGTGATACCAAAACTTATACTACTGTTGGAAGGTTCCAAAACCAGTGAACGTGTATAAAGAGGATGGTGAACATAACAGAAGCAGGTCAGTTCTGTAAGGATAGAGATAAGCAGTCGGTTGCTCTCAGCGTGCCCCGTGGAGATCTTTGGGTACCGATATAATAATTATGGTTTAACATGATCTAAATGGTAAACGCAATTCCAGCCACAAAGGCAAACTAACGACAATAGATAATTGAATTTGTGTCGGCGTCACAACAATTCTCGGCAGACAACTGTTGTTAATAGATGTCGTTTATTTGATTTACGCTTTTTATCAACCTTTTTTTCGGTCCGCTGTTTGACACGGCTCTCTTTTTAGAATGAAAGGGTTAGGGCGACAGTTTGCGATGCTGGCCAAGTGCGAGTTAGTAGATTTTACACACCTTAGAAAACATTTTTGTTTTCTGAAATCTCTAATACGTTTATTTGTTTGCTAACGATATAATATCACCGTTAAAACAAGTAATATATAATCTTAACACGCACATTTTTGTACCAAAATTACTTGGCCGGATTTGAACCAACAGGTTACCACTTCTTTATTTATGCTATAATATAATAAGAAAAATATTTATAACAGAAACTTCGAAGATACCCTATCCAAAATCCTTTCAATTTCTACAAGCCATTACAGTCTACTCATCTAACAACTCTCTTACGCTTGAATGGAAATGATTTCAAATATTCCAATATTAAAATACATTTACCTAACAACAACCAATGGACAATAGTTCTCTTTATGAATGTTTTTGGTAAATCGCTTGAAAAACATCTCTGGAATAACGATTTTACTGATATTCAACTGTTTGCCGTTGTTTTCCTTCAGTTGCATTTATTGAAAGCACTTCAATTATTAACTGAACTGGAAACATTCACCGGGTCACGAAATTCACGAACATTTGTATAAAAATAAAATATACACTGAACTAAAATGTAATGGCACACCAATGTTACTGTAATGCACTTACATAAAACTCACATTTTACATAACTTTCGTAAAACTTTTATTTTTCATTACATTGGTAAAACTATTATTTTACGATACATTGATAAAATTGAATTGGTAAATTGAAATTTAATACATGAATTGTTATATTTCATATTATATTTATCTCTATTTGAATGCTATATTTATCTGTTTAGTAGGTCGCATGATTACAAGCGCGACTGCTGACCAGGAGGCCTAAGATTTGATTTCCTAATGGGGTACTATTGAACATTTCTAATGTATTTCTAAAATATTGAATATTTCTAACTTATATTTTCTGATAGTTACCAATAATCTGAATTTGTCTCCAGTATCTGGCACTAGGCTGACCCCCTATTCCATGGGGGGGACGTGGAAATTACCGGGTGATGGGTGATTTGTAACGGTGTAATATACTCTTCTACCTGCCCCTTTGGGCAATACGGATGTATAGCTATAACTAATATATATCCCATTTAGGCAATCATAAAAAGCACTATGAAATAATTTATATATCAAAATGCTATCTTTGCTTTACTGTTAAAAAACTTTTCCATAAAAAAATTATAGCTACTTAAGTTAAAATGCTGCATAAAGATGGTCTGCTGCTATCGGGTAAAATTTTAATTCAGTAATTCACTAAAGCAAAGAGAACGAATAAAATAAGACACTTAATTTAGCAGTAATTGGACGGAAAGCGAGGCATAAAGAAATTAAAGGAAAACTCGCGCACAATCAGCGGCAAACTACGGTGTTAACTTTAACTGAAGCTATGAAATTCTCGAATTAATTCTTACAGTCTCCTGCATTGTAACACCACTCGTTACTTATAACCATAACCGCTATAAGTAGGTTAAATGATGGGGTTTTAGGTACTTAATACAAGCAGCTAAAAGATAATAAAAGTTATTTAGCTCACTCCGTATCAAATGAATTATGTAGTTTAATTACCTTGAATCAAGATTCATGCTCAAAATCTAACACTAGGCCCATACTAATTTACATGTTTCAGTGAAACAGATCAAACAAAGCAGCGCTCAGGAGTAACCACTTCTCTTCATCGTAATCTGTTATCTTTGGAGTCAAACTTAAAAAGGACTACAGAAATATAACTCTTAATATTACTTTGTTCATTGAACACTTTGCTAATAAGTGTTAGATGGTTAGTAATAATTAATTATCAAAACTTGAAGATTACGATTCTTACTCACATTTAAGCCCAGTCATTACAGTCTAAGTATGTACGAGTATATGTACAATTATGTATAAACTTGGTGAATTAAAGGATTTGTTATAACTATACCAGTAACAATTTCAATGCGAATACGTAACAGAATTTTCATTATCATCATTATTATTATTGTGTCGTCACACGAGGTCCTTTACCGGATAGTCAGAGAGCACTTACATACATATTACGTATAATAATTCTTAAGAGTAACAATCGCCGTCATCATGAACGCTTTCATAGTACCACTGTTTTACATGAATGTGTCAGAATGGTATCTTAAAAAGATTACACAGTGAATTTTGCTTTCAATGATAGAAATACATACATTCATACAGACTAGTATAGTACATACAACATGCGTCATGGGTCGATACAAATCGCTGTTGCAAACTGAGTTGATTGGTCGTAAGTGGGCATATCTGCTGGGTGTGCTATTAGATAGTTTTATACGTACAAACTACTCTCAATTGAGGAGCAAAAGTTGAAATTCATGAGATTTGTTATACAATCATTGATAAATTAATAGTTTAGAGTTCATCCTACTATTTCGATAATCCTATCTGCAAATCCTGTTCGGGAACTTTGTGCAAGAAAAATGTGCCCTTTAAGGTTAAATATCGGTCGCAATTTCACATTTTAGGGTTCTCCATAACGTTCTCGAAGACATCCAACCTTGCAGTTGGACATCCACACTCATGGAGTATAGCAGACTATGGCCTTAATCCTCAACATTGTTATAGTATTTCCCTTACTGTGCCACAACACTCGGTTCTCAGCTGGTGTCATCCAGCCGTTAATACCTGCCTTCCTAACCTACATAGTATCTACATGTCTTACTACTCTGTTTTTCCATTATACACCCTAAATATCATAAGTTATCCTATCATCTAAGATAATAATCACAACTCTTTCATATTGCGCTTCAGTGAAACACAGTGGCCTTTTCCAGAGATAACCTTGGCAAAACGAAATCCACTGAGAGTGAGCCGGGTTGGAATTTGAGGAGGCATGCAAATTCTCTTTTATCCGAACTTTGTAGCACCACTTAAAACGATCCGCTGTCGACGCAATTATTTTATACGTTTATTCAATGAGCAAACGTAAAAGACCCTAACTCAGACACGCCTGTATTATCCTAAAGGGTAGACAGTAGAGTGCGGTGCACCTACGTTTCACCTCTTATGTAATACGTCATATGAAGTAGGGGATGAGCCTATTGAAAAGCAGGGTACAAAGCCAGATTCAAAGCTATTACCAGAAATTTGAACATAACAACATCGCCTGTATTTTTTTAAAGGAATAGACAGAGGCGTGTTGTACACTCTCGCCACCTATTACCACGGGCGAGCGCAAATATAATGCTAGGAATTGCAAGTTAGGAAAAACCATTAATACCTTAAAACCCTGAGTATTCAAACTCAAATGACAATTAGTGAGTATAACAACAGCACACCTGCTGTCGCTTTGTAACCGAAAGTCTACGTTGCAAACAATTATAATAAGCCGCTTAAGTTCCGCCGGTAACTTGCACGCTGTAGGAATTTTAATTAACGTGGTCACAGCCTCAATACCTCAGATTTTGGCCACTTTTAACATTTTCATTAAACAACACAAGCTCCTGACAAGATATTTGAGTAGTTTATCACGTAGGCCTCGTCGCTCAAGTCGTTGCAAGCGGGACTGCTGATAGAGAGATCATGGATTCGATCCTTGGGTCGGGTACTATTGAGCTTATGGATTTTTCTAGCTTTTATTATTAGTAGTGACTCGGATTTGTGCTCGTTATAAGGCAATAGGTATACCTTCTATTCCATAGCGGAACGTGAACGTAACTGGTGAAAAATGGGAGTATACTATTTGCGTACCTCTTCAGGGATTCACAGGCGTGTACATATATTTTTATCACGTAGGCATTACATTCATATTATCTTTGGTACATGAAGAATATGTTATGCTATTTTCTGAGTCAACGAACGTCTGTCTAAGGAAATTCCTTTTAATAATAAAGATGTAACGCTAGAATTCTAGAAAGCGGACTCATCCATCTTAATTATTCATGGCACAGATATCGATCCCTCGCCGTTTTCTGTCGGCCATCTGTGAGCGTATCTCACTTATACATATGTACGTGCTTTTCTGTTAACTTCGGCTGTCTCCATCGCTTCGTATTACGTAGTTCGTTTGTCGATGCCTCTACAATGTACTTTCTAAGTTGACATGCTTGTATGTAGAGCTTTTCCTTCCGACATGAAATAGGAAAGGAAACTACAATCTGTTGGATTATTTTATGTAACATATTATAAATGAATATGTTACATAAGTAATTGTAGTACTCAAATCACATAAATCACTAAGAACCAGTAACGACTTATTACCACTGAAAGAACATGAAACATCTACAATATGGTAGACTACGGTAACGAATTAGAAAGAAATAATTAAACAGAATGTAGCTCTTGTAAAAAAAAATTGTTTCCGTTGTTTACATTCATAAAAATATAAATACGCTATGAATTGTGATTGAAATAATAACTATGAATTGTGATTTACAACCCGATATGTGAATTAAATAATATCTACTTGACTGTACTGTCTTAGTCACGACAGTAATGAACAGAGTAAATTTAATACCTGGTTATTGACTGCCTCGTTGGTCGAGTTGTTGCACCGAGACCGCCCATCGGTAGATGCTGGGTTCAAATCACAGGTCGGGTATTATTAGATTTTTCTAATTTAGAATTGCTAGAATTGACTCGGGGTATGGATCTGTGCTCCGTGTATGCCAATAGACTCACCACCTTTTCCATAGGTCGTAAACGCAACTTGTGAAATGTGGGAGTGTACTATACACCTCTGCCTACCCCTTCGGGGATTACAGACGTTATTTTACGTTCAAATTTAATACAACAAACTAGACATAAAAATATAAATATTCGTTCATAAAATTCTCATACATTTTTGCTCAGTAAATCATAATACAAACGTTCAATACCACTTTAATTAAAAACGTGATTGAAAAAAATTCAAATATCGAAGAATTCGTATATTATATCTATTCATAAACCCGCTTTGAAGTATGTACGTGACTTTTCACTAGTTAGCGGAGATGGGAGAGCTGTTACTGGTTGAAGCGAAAAACTTATTACGCCCTCCAAAATCCACCTTCCGAGATTAAGAAACTTCAGTTAGTTTGCGAAAACATCAAGAAAATCCCTCGTGAATAGAATACTTGTAAATTTCCTGTACATTCCCAACTTTGCTATCAATGTTTTCTGTGTTTTGTCTCTTTCTTGCATCTCGGTTAATGAATCTGATGAACGGTTAACGTTCTTCTAAATGAATGATGAATGAATGAACGATTAGATGAATGATAACAATAAATAATTCGTTTTTAATGAATAAATAATGTAAATATATTACACATTCGCTGAAATAGCAATAAGGAATCTGTTAGAAATCAGCTAATACGAACATGGGTAGAATAACAATACTTGTAAACAAGTACTTCATACTGACCTAACCTAACCTTCGAATAACGATATTTTTTATGCAAATTACTTAGAAGTAGCAGAGCTTTTTAATAGATTATGGAACGAATAAATATGAAAAATCATCATCATTATCAGCTATCGGCCCGTTGACACGCGTCTTCTCTTATAAACATAGGTCAAGGCACTAGTCTACCACGTTCGCCGAGTATGAATAGAGACAATTAGGATTGCATTAGGGAGAGCGCCAGAGTATGCAGATTTGCCTAGTCATTTTTCCGTCACTGTATGAGCTAATGTTTTTTAATCTTAAGACGCACATGTTTTGTAGAAAAACGGCGCCAGCATTCGACCCCAGGAGTCCAGGAATTGGAAGGCAGACTTCTAAATCACTGCAGTAATGAGAAAAATTACCATTTTGAAATTGTAAAGACAAAACATAATGAAATGCAATGCACCAGAAACGTCCAATAGCACACCATCCCCAGCAGTCAGTTTTTATTTCCTCTCAGCTGCTGAAACTACTCGTCGTCTGTCTTAACAAGGGTGAAAAATATTTTCCTTGTTTTTTTCTGGATTCCACTGTGTTTCGTATTCGCTGTCTGCGCTATTGTTTAACTCGTAATAATAAATTTGAATTTATTATCATATTTTAGGCGTTCGTATCGAATTATTTTGAGCAACCTACATATTTCTGACGGTTTTTTCCAAATGATTTGCCTCTGAATGACTATGCTTTTACAATTACATTTGTGATTTAAATTTGAAATATAACTTTTAAAAATCTTAGATATACAAGGGTAGTTTCATATTAATCCATAGGAGCATGAGATGGTTACATAACTACATATGTATATGTCCTCGTTCCACGAGCTTTTGTTCGACTGTAGCACCACTATCTACGAATCTATCATCAGTCCATTAACATGGTCACTTACAAGTTCTAATTACACACAAAAAACCTCAAAGTGTCAAGGTTTGATGTCTGAAATGTCAATTGTCGTCTAATTATCAGCACGAAAGTCAGTATTACATAATCTACTAAAATCTAGATTGTTGATAAAATGTTGTAAGGTATATTATATTATACATCGAAGCTGTAGTAAGTAATTTTGTTTCTAACGTGCTTTTTTCACTTAAAGCTTGTCAATAAATACATATGCTTCAACAAAAAGCAAAAATGCATATAGTTCTAAATATACCTTTGTACACATCATTTTTAAATATATTCTCGCGTTAAGTCTCTAAAGGGATAATTAGCAATTACTGAATGCCAAATATCTCCATCCCTATAGATCTGACATCCTACTATATTCATCAACTCCCTTCATCCATCATTCCCTTTATGAGATATTTGACTCTCCTATCAACAATAATTTTAGCTATTTTGTTATAATATATTTATTTGTCTTTGTTGTAAGTGCAAACTCAAACATCTATGCACTAGCAAAAGGTGTTGTAATAAAAAATTGCATTGTATGAAATGATTTTCAGCTGAAAGGTATTTAAATCATAAAAAAGTGAGTTGTAATCACAACAGTCCACGTCCCGACGCTGGCACTAAAACTAACGTCCATCGTTATAAAACGACGCTTATTCCTAGTAAAAGTGGTCCGCATGCTTTATTTTTCTCTTTTACGAACTCTTTAAAACAGAACAGTGGAATTGCGTTTTTACATTACGAAAGAATTTTTATACTCTAGTTGCGGCTAATTATTATAGTTTTACTATCGAAATAAATGTATCTTAATAAGATTTTTATAACATTGCTATATAATCATCAATGTAGAAACATGACATGGAAGAACAGCTAATATTTACGTGTATTGGAACTTATTCAGAAAACGGGACGCTAACGAGACCTCCTTAAATAGCTATTCTGTAGTTACAGGTATATAAACGCAACATCACGCCTGTAATCCCCGAAAGAGTAGGCAGAGAAGTGTAGTATACTCCTACGTTTCACTTGTTACGTTTACGTCCCTTGGAATAGGTGGTGAGCCTGTTGCCATACACCGGGAAAAATTCCAGACTCCGAGTCACTATTAGAAATATCTAATAGTACCCGACCCAGGATTTGAACCCAGGACCTCTCGATCGGCAGTCGCGCTTGCAACCACTCGGCCAATGAGGGAGTTAACAGAGTACAGGGTAGTTACAGGTATGTATATACTTATTTAAAATAATTCAGTCAGCATCCAAAGTATTAAAACCAGAATATAAAATGCCAACTTGTTTTTAATTCATTCCATTTACCGATATATCGCTGGACTTAGGTATCCAATCAGAATAAGAAGTTTAAAAGACCCTTGTAAAAATCTTTAAAAAAAATTCAGCCATCTCGAACAGTCTTATGGAAAACTCTTACACGTATATTCTTTTCAGGTTTTTCTTCATCATTAATTTATAACTTTAAACAGGCTATTAACTTTTATAGTCTAAGATGGATGTATTAATGATTGGTGGCAGACCTCAAACCACTTGTATGTTACACTAAAATCTAGGCCAATACGCTAATATTGCTTCCTAAAGCTACAGCTCAGAAATTAATTAACATAACATAAATAAGCGACGCGAACATAGACAATACCTAAACAATTATTTTGTCAAAATTTTATTTGCCAAAACGTTGGTGTTCCTGAACATAATAACTAAATAAAATATGTTGTCAAAACAAATCCACTTTGCGGCTTTAGAAGTAAATTAGTCAAAGCAACGTCAAATAAAAGAACATTACATTTTAACATTGAAAGCCTAACATTATACCTTTTAAAGCCCGCGTGAACTAACCGACGTGAGCTTTTAAATGTACATGAAATCTTTGTGTTTAACAACAAATTAAATTTTCAGTCTCTTTATAAACGTCATTTGCCCGTTGAAATGCTTAGATACTCATCGTATGTGGTTCGTAATATAATGCTGAGTTCTATTTATGCTTTATATCGCTGAATGTATTATTGTCTATTATTATTAAATAATAATTTCAGGTCTGTACGGGTTGGGCATAAAGCACCAAGCGCCAATTATCTCTTTTTGGCCTATTTGATCAAAAATTAAGGCCTATGTCCAGGAACGAACATAAGCAGACTGATGATGATATACTCGTACATACAATCATTTGTTACCATGCTCAAACGCAAACCTACGGCTATTACGGAAAAATCCAAGAATAGTTTGAGATGTTTAAATTTAATATTTTCCTATAATGCCACTACGTACCGAAGCTACAGTACAATAGACCGGTCAGTGGTTCGATATCGATCGCTAGCACAATGGCGAAGTCGTCTTGAAACGTTCACAATTAGCGCGTGACGGAGACGCTTGTGTTTGTCTCGTGTGAAAACGATCACAGCGGTGCCGGCTTTCTCTTATACTAAGCATGTTCACTGATTATTTAGAGATAATACAATTTATACACATTACAGCGACGAAGAGAGTGTTATGTATACATTTAAAACTACATAACATAACATAAAAAACATTATACATAATTATGTATATCTACATAGGAATACACCAAGCAAAAAAAAAGTAATATAGGTACCTACGTATTTTTATGTAATTTATCAGCGCCCTGGTAACCATAACACAGGCCCTGTTCGAGCCTATGTTGGCATACATAACCATACCTATATTTGGCTTATTATTTGTATTGCAAATACAGTATTAAACATAAAATGGAACCGGTAGGCATGTGGAGTGCAGCGACGTGCAGATAAGGGCTTTGTTTGCGAGAGATTTATAACCCGGTATAAAATAGTGTGTAATGAGAGCTTTGATTTATGTCTCACACTGATACGTTAACCGGAATTTCATATTATGCTACCGTCGAGGGCGAACCACTGTTATAAGTGGCATTAGCATTCAGAACATAAAAGTACTGAATGAAGAAGAATGAAAAATTAATGTGAAAAGATTGATGAATATGGAAGAAGTACGGCAGGTCTGTAAGGATAGAGGCACTTGGCACTTTGTGCTCTCAGCTAACCTGATATTGGTAGCTTAAACAACAAATAAAAATGTTATATAAAAGTCTCGAATTATGCCCGGAAATAGACTCACCACTTATTCCATGGGACTTAAACGTAACTGATGAAACGTGGGGGTGTACTACACTCCTCTGCCAACCCCTTTGGGAATTACAGGCGTGATGTAACGTGATATAACAAATATATTTAGAAGGGATAAAACTGAAAATCCAAAGAACCCAAACAGGTAGAATATCTAAAGACATCGCTAATATCACCTGCACGTGGAACAAGCGTTGGTAATTCTGTTCCAATTAATTGTATACTCGTGGAATCGGCGAGGATAGGGGCTTTGTTTGCAAGAGGTCGGTACAAAGATTTATTGCTATGAAATTGCCGCCCGCAGAAAATTTCCTCCTCAACCTTTTTCATTTAACTCCTAACTCGTAAATCTGCGAAGTTTTAAGATTCTATTACTTAAATGAAAACAACTTTTATCGAAAGTATCGAGTTAATTCTACGTCTTGTTTTATTCTAGTTCTGTTCATTTTGTGTTCATTTTTCTTTTATATATATATTCATCGTTATATTTCAGCTACATCAACATATTGCATAAACAGGTTCTTCCAATAACAAAAAAAAAATTTTTGTTGATATAGTAAATCAACTCACGAGAACAATATTTAAAAAATCTGCCTATTACTTTGCGCAAAGGAATGCCAAATCATTATGCAAAAAATCTGCTACACATATTATGTATCCACCAATAATCTGTTTTCACTTTTACTTAGACGAAATCTTCTATTAACGTCAAAAACTACACTAAACTATAAACCGGCGTGCCTATATGTATAAGGAGAGTGATGAATATAGAAGAAACACGACAATTCTGCATTGAAAAATATATTTGGTACTTGGTGCTCTCTGCTTGTCCCGTAAAGGACCTAGATATAATTATAGAGCAAATAACATGAAAGCTTTGCGTTAACAAGATAGCATAAAAGACATAAATATAATAATGAGAGATGTCTTCGAGACAAGATAAAAAGAAAATTGCAAAAATGCCATGAAACTGGATCAGTTTTACACCGTTTACGTAACGACCTCAGTAAAGCTCTATAAAAGCAGTCTTTTTGCGGATATCGATCCTTTTAAATATAATAAACCACATCGGGTGTGAATGGATAAAGATATTTGGAACCTGATGTTATTTGGATACCCCTGACGGAACCAATTTTAATGATATAATAATAATTATTACTGAAATATAATTATAGCAGATACTGTCAGATTGAATGGAAGAAGGACTTGACCACACTGGAACAATAAGAAATATGTTCGTGTTCAAAAAACGTGGCAAGAAGAGTAACGTCATGCTTAACACTCATATGAAATTAGTACTTACTGATATTGTAATTCTTTTGCACGCTCGCGTACACACAAACACATATTAGAGGTTTAACTTGCCTGTACTGGGGTACTTCAGACCCGATTTCTACGGCGTACGGTAATTGAAGTCATATCGACTTATACTGACTCTATCTCTAAACTCTAGCCGATGTTGCGTAAAACTAATGATACGAAATAAAAAAGGTTTTTGAATGATAGCTTCAATTAAACTAGAATAGGTAAAAGAAGTATCCGAAGACCGCAGCAAACCTCTCTGTCCTCTCCCTCTCTTGCCCCTCCGCCTGGTAGTGTATGACATTAAAAAATAAAATTGCCCTTTTTTACCTAGCTTTAGTTTAACGTAAAGGAATAATTAAATTAAAACTTAATAAGTAACTGTGGATGTGAAAAATTAGAGCAGGGATCTATCCAGGTTCTATCCCAGGTACACAGCTGAAACACGAGCTATTATTCACCATAAGAAACATGAGAGCCAACTAAGATTAGGATTTTTTTTTAGTATTACAAAGAAAAACAATCAAGATTAAAAATATATAAAACCACCATGTTAGAAATAAAACTGTATTGTTTGAATTGCATAGCTGTAAATGAAACCAATTTAAACAATATAAGAAACAATTTTTTTAAACAATATAACAAATTTAATTTATAATATATGAAGCTTAATCCATACATACATTGTTTCAATTCTACTGCCATGAGTAAAATCTCATCAAATAATACACGAGAATAAATAAAAGTTGCCAGCATCAGGAGCTTATCTCTCGAACGTCTGTTTATTTATGTATACTTACAGAGAATCAGTCTGAATAATAAATCCAACCTTAAATTTTTGATTTATAAGCCAACGATATACTTAATCTTATTGAGTATTAATTAGTAATCAAACACACACTCGTCCGTACATCATACAACTTTCTGATCCTTTTGGGAGGGGGGGCAGTGTGAAATTTGTTGTACCTAAAAATTATATAAACAAGGACATTTATATAAAACTTATATATATTATAGCATGTGTTACAAATACATTAAAAAGCAATGGCTAAGCAAATGGCAAAGCATCGGTCATTCCTCGATTGTTAGAAATGTTCATAGGCGTCGGTGACTACTTACGATCAGGTGGCCCATGTGCTTCTTTGCCAAGCTATAATAAATAATAATCGACCCATTTGTCATTCCACTGTTGGAATATGGGTCTCCTCTCATATTGAGAGGGTCAAG
>DWME01006307.1:0-13797 GCA_018244795.1 Parelbella ahira ahira | reverse complement strand
TATGCCCTCCGATTTCCACGACGATATGCGGCCACACATATCGTCGTCCTTCCCGGGATCGCTACCTAAACGGTTAGAGCTCCCACTCTAGTCGTTCGCAAACCCGGAAAACCCTCCTTTTAGTCGCCTCTTACGACAGGCAGGAGATACCGTAGCTCTTATTCTGGTCCAGAGCTACAAGGACACCCCGGCCTGCGGCCCCCTACAGGGTCTGCATATGTCTCGCCATGCTTCTTCGAAATGTAGTGTTATAGAGGAGTGATCATTCTATACGAAAAGTCATGTTGTTATTAATTATGTTTAATTACTAATCTTATGATATTATTTTCATTTTGGAATACCAATGTTTAAAATACGAGGGTAAAACATAACTAAAATGAAGCGAAGTTAAAGAAGTCGAAAGGTCAGCTCGCAAACTTTTCGTGTCCTTTGCCAAATCCGCTCATGCTGTTAAGCAAAGTGCTTTTAATCCGAACGTGGTACGATATTCTCCGTCTTGCTACGTCTACAATGAATACCAGAAATCATTTTTTAGACAATACGATTTGTTTCAATCATTTCGTATTTGCAATTTTGTCAACGATTTTGGGTTACGTAGGTGCAAAGAGGCAAGGAATGAAATAGTCAAGTTGATTTAAATGTAAAAATAATTTAATACGATTGTGTTTGAAACTGTACTCTTAAGATGATGTCGCTTATCCACAATACGGTACGTGTAAATGGGATCAAAGTGGTTCTAGAACGTTCTAATAAAATTGTGCATTAGTCATAAATGAATACATATTATGTATAAATTTAAACGACATGATGTGACTTTTCTTTTCTTTCTAAGCGTTGAGGAAAGTTTTGTTTAATTTGGTCTAGGTAAATGATATGATATTTGTGTTATATTTGTTCCCGGATAGGAAACACGCTTATAAATGTAAGTAGCCGTTCAAGTATGGAGCGTTACATTTAAAAATCCATACTAATTTTATTGTAATGTCTTGTAAGGTGAGCAGAAAGGCCGACAAAATTGGAGGATTTTCTGTTTCCATTGTTCACTTGCATACAGATAGATCGTTTCATAGTATTCTTCGTTTTATATCACAGAAGTGTGAACGGCCGAGCAATCAGTTAAGCTCAAAGTTTAATGCGGTCAATAGCACAGAAATGCAACTTCCCGCGGCGTTGCCAAATCCGGAGATTTCATTGAGGAGGCTGCAATTTGTCTCTCATTTGTAATATTAGCAAAAATTTTATTAAATTTATTTTTACTGATATCTTTTTGCTGTTGCAATCAATTGGAGCTCCATATAATATACGATTAGCTAAAAAATAGAGAACAGAGTGATGAATCAGGGTATTTAAAAGATTAATTCTGACAATACTTTATGATTAGTGTATCATCACGCCTGGTCGCTTACAGGGTAGGCAAAGCGTACCCACTGCCAATAATCACTATCGCTTAATACACGCACGCTTTAATTACTTCTTTATTAACCTACAAATATCTCATTTATTTGCAGCTATTAGCGATAGATAGTATTATGACTGGACAGTAAAAAAATATATGTACAACTGATCTGAAATCTCCGTAACCTGGTGTTGTAATTATCGACAATATTTTCTCACTATTTTCTATAGAGACACATAATAATTTACTTTCGCATTTAACGCTGATGTAATTAAGGGAATTTTCTCAGACATTTCATTTCATTCCATCTGGTAGCTAATTCTAGATATATCTATTCTTATCGGGGAACCGGTATTGGCGATAACAAGATTCCCTGATTCGATAAGGCAACGCTACGTGGCTCCGAGCGTTCTCGGTTTTAGCAAGTACTGTCATATAAATACATCTTTTATTTCGTTTTTGGTAAGTTCTTAGTGTTCGGTGCTTTTGGGCATTATCATTTGATATAATTACATACATCGATATATTATGTGTGTATATGTTTACGCGGGGGCCTTCCGGAGTTGGCAAAGAGCAGTGTTTGCCAAATATCGCTGTTCTTACAGACCCACCGCATTCATTTTCAGTTTCTTCTACATTCATTAGACCTATATATCCATATATAGCTATATATATGAAAGATGAAACTGGGTGACTGATTAATTTACTCACGGTAAAAACCGGTGAGCCTACAAAGATGAAATTTGCGACAAAGGTTCCTACAATGACATAAGTGAGCACTGCGAAAGGAATTTTGGAAATTCCACCTCTAAAGGGATAAAACAGGAGTTGAAAGATTTTATGAAAATTCATCGGCTTAGATGTTATATGTAGGCACATCTAAAATTTTACATTGACACTTTTGGTTAACAAAAAAATGTATAACTTTTTGGAATGATTTTACCGTAGATTTCAACGTGAGCAAATCCGCGGACAAAAGCTCGCCCCTAATAACTTTTGGTACCTTTTTCATTATTCATAATTAGCTTGTTTCCATCTATTGCTGGAGACAGGTTCTCTCAAACACAAGGGGTTTATTCCCCTAATCCCCACGCTGGGCTTACGGGTTGGGGAATGCTTCTATAATCGTCTACGTTATATCGATTATTTATTAATTAATTTTGAATCATTCTTGATAGCTGTAATTAAATTGAAATTTTTATATCGACTTAATTAACGAAGTTTCTATAATAGTTTTCGCTGTCCGCGTTATGCTAATTTGATCACTAATTAAAAATTTATTTTTAGATATCAGTGATAGATATTAATTTTTTTTATAAGGCACCAATACGTGCTTCAAAGCGTCCTTGATGAGCTTTTTGCTTTGTATAGGTTATTAAATACTCAATGGGAGTCCATAGTGGAATACTATGCTAGATATTAATTGAATTGATTTCCATTTTTCATATTGATTGGTATGGGGTGATAACGTAGTCCGTGGCATCTTGCCATTTCATTTCCGATAAAATAATATAATTCGTGAATTTATTGAACAATCTGTTACATATTATGTTGCTGAGCCCCCTTAAATGGAAAATTCGACTACGTTTTGTCATATTCTAGTCAGATAGATGTTAAGCATAATATTGTCATGCCATGTGCAGTAAAACGGCAGCAATCGATATTTTAATGGTATGATAACGTTGCAGAAACTCGTCAAGATAGCTATTAGTCCGGAAAGAGTATTATATGACAGCATATAGAATAGAATAAGCATAAGAATTCGAATATACAGATATTCGAATTCTTTCAGTAATGCAATGATTGGATAGCTGTCTGTCCACTGATATGTACGGAATTATTTTCTAACTAACGCGACGAGGTCAAGTGCTGATAGCCTTGACACTCTTGTAGATAACAAGCAACCTATCTTTATAGTTAAGCGATATCAGACACGGTCAGCTTTTGCGCTAGTGACCGTTAGTAGCAAAATTTAAACGAGTGTTTCCACATTCTGGAGGGCGTGTTAAGCAATATATCTCAATTGGTAACATCCATAAACCTTGGAACAGGTTTTAAAGGCGATCTAAAACAATTGACGTATGGGTTGATCATTAACTTATAACTCCACTAAGTTGAACTGGAGTAGCATGGTGGATTATGCTATAGAATTCCTGTATTGGAAGGAAAGAGCCGTGCTCTATCGAAGAATAGAAAAGAGATTGCACCCACAGCTTTATAGTGGAGTGGACTCTACTCTCAAGAGAAAAGCCAAATTAATTATTGTTGCAAGTCGTAGATCATCCTAATCCTAACCTTAGGTTTAAGACCATTTCCAAATTCAGGTACATGTATTCTTCCAACATTGCAATAAGTATAATAGTCGATTCATTGATATACAGTACACTAAATTTAAACAACCAAAACAGAATAATTCACCTCAACCAATGTTAATTAACTATGACAACTAACTTCACCGTGATACCGCGCAAGTCAACGCGAGTAAGCAAACATCAGTTACCTTCTCGTGTTGATGTAACGAGTTGTATCCGTCTACCCAAACATTTATCTCTTCCAGGTTACTATGGATAAGAAAAGTTATTCACTTTTGAATGCATAATTATATTGCATTGAGTTTTGAAGAGCTTGTACTCCTGACACGGGGTTTGTCCTCCCCCAAGTACTCCTTGAAATTTTGAAGTGCCTGTTTCCCGTTTCAAAGAGTACTCTGAACATGACTGGTTTTTACAATTTATGTCATTTTTAGAGTAGTTAATGATTTCCGGTGGTTTGACTTGTTTGTATGTTTTCCATTGTACAGTGGTGCAGTGTGGCTTGCAATGTCTGTGCCTTCTTCAATTGCGCCCACGAACCTAAAGCGCAAAGGTAATGGTTGGAGCCAATTTAATATGTATTAAGGATGAAACATTAGTTTTTCACTTAAAAAATTGTCGTGTCTTATTCAAAGTATATTTTTAGTTTTAAAGTAAATTACGTAACATCAGTGTAACATAACACGTGGAATCCCCGAAGTGGTAGACAGAAGAGTCGAGAGGAGGAGAACACTCCTATGTTCCACGAATTATGTTTACATTCCACCATGGAATAGGTGGTGAGCCTATTGCCATATGTTGGGCACAGATCAAGACTCCGAACCACTGCTAGAAATTTCTACTACAGAATGTAATTAAAATAAATCTAATAGTGCCCGATTCAGGATTCGACCCGACGATTCAAAGGTATTCCAGATTTGTAGAAACAGTTTTCTATTTTTCTCTTACTCTGCTTACCTTATTCCAAAGTTAATTGTAGATGTTTTACATAAGCTAGGTAATTATCTGTCAACACCAGAATCACTTAATAATTTCATTGAAAGAGAAAATTGTGGGACAAAAACTGTTCCTAAGTAAAATACGAAAAACTTTTGGCCAAGTAATAAACAAGAATAAATTTGTTTTAGGAGATTAACTTGTCTATACCACGACTGAGAAGTTTACACCTGGTGAAGAATCTGGGTTAGTGTAAACATTGCGAAAAAATGTCCAGACACTTCTTTTAAAAAGAACTACTGAAGATTTCCAAATCAACCTCAATCATCAGCACCTGAAGCGAGTGAGAAAGAATAAGAACCAAATGAAATAGGTAAAAAAAGGTGAATAAAGTATTTCTAAGAAGAGCAATAGCAATACATAATTGTTATTCCTCTTCTGTGTATAGTGATAGTGGTTTAAAATAAAGTCTGTCCTTCCGGGGATCCTGGATTCAAATCCTGGCGCAGAGTTCTTTACAAAAATAACCGTTTTAAGATTAAATATCAATTGCCATAACGCTGAAGAAAAACGTAAGGAAAACTACACATTAGTAGTAAAGTACTAACAAATGAAAACTTAAGCTCGCCCGATTTCTAATGAGCTCCATTGTTGGGTAGTTGTAAGGTTAGGCCTAGCCCGCTAGCCAGAAGAAGCCGAAACTATTCCGAAGACCATCGATAGAGTTTTTTATAGGCTACTGAATGGCAGTAATTAGGATCCAATACATAACCGAGCCTTACGTGGTTATTTCATTATGCCTAATAGCAAAGTTCAATGCGTCCTCCGTATTTCTACCTACCATAACTACAACAAGGAATATAATATTTTTAGACCAAAAATATGTAGGTCCAGTATCTACTGAACATTTCAGCGTTTTAAATTTGTGTATCTTTTGATTGGATGCATTTGCTGCAATAAAATGAAAACTTGACATTTCCCCAAATACGGAGTTATGCATTTGTTAAAAAAACATCAGCGGCCGGCCATTTGTTTGGACGCGATGGGCACTCAAAAAGACAAATTGAAAAATTTATGAATAAATAAACATTTTAAAACGATTTGTAATGGATTCTATTTTATCAACAATATTTTATATCTCGTCGATTTCCATTAAAGTGATTCTATATGTTAAAGGGTGGATGCAAAAGATGAATGAAAGATAGAGATATGAATCAAGTTTGCCTTAGAGAGTGTATTAGTGATTTCCATAAACAAAATGAAGTAGTATATCTGAACAGTACCTACTTAGTAAATATCGTCATCTTTTGTTATCTAACAAAGAAAATTATTTTGTGTGTTACCTCACAATAAATTTGTTAGGCTTAACTCATACTCGTAAGTACAAGAAGCTGCGTGGGCCGTAATAAATTGGTACTTCGTACTTGTAGCGTTAATTTCTTTTTGGGGCTGTTGGAAGTGTGAGTTTCTAAATTCATCCTCCAACCTTTTGTTATTAGAATGAAATACGGTTATGGTAACACAATAATAATTATGTTGGAGCTGATTTCTTATTTAACGCTTATATGCATTTCTAATTTAGGTGGTTCTTGATGTTTATGGCTTGGAGTTCCCCAAGGAATCATCATTGTACCAAACATGTTTGTGTCGTCGTGATATTCAAATATTTTTCTTACTATTTTATCGACCTACAGTTGGCCACAGCTGTGCTCTTAGAATAAGAGGGGTAAGGCCATAGTCTAACAGGCAAGCCAATTGTGGATTGGCGGATTTTAGCACTTTATAAAATATTTTATTTGAAAACTCTGAGATGTCCAGGTTACCTCACGATGTTTTCCTTCAAAACGTATATTTTTGTGGTGGTCGCCAGGATCGGAACCCAAGACCCCTGGAGTAAGAAGCTGACTTTCAAATCACTAGAATATCACTGCTTCTATTTAAAAAAATATGGAATATGAATACATTCAATATCTTTTTTAAATAGACGCAGTGATAGCAGTGCTAATTACCTACTAGGAATAAAAAGTTCAGTGAACTGTGTATTATGGATAGCTTACATGCCATTCAAATATTTTTTATTTATTCTTATTTCATCAACATTTTTTAGATTTTATGTCCACTAACAACGATGGTACAATATCACGTTGTTGAATATTCATTGTTCTGCCAGCGGTGATATCACTCCCATCAAATAGACTCAGCTATGGACATACTGAAACTGATTGCTTTAACAGCAATATAGCCATTGCAGCTATATTTTTAATAACTAAACTTGTATATACATGTTACTGGTTATAACCAGCGAGTTATTTCGTATGGAAATCTTAATAAGTCTTATAGAATCTATCAACAATAGTTAGGTATTTTTAGGCTGAATTGATCAAAAACGGTCTATGTATTTTGTGTTTTTCTTCTGAGTTTATCCTTCTTGTTTCTTATATAAACTTTAATAGTCAATTCAATAATGTAGATGTTGATTTACGACAAGTACTCGTATTTCTCGTATAATCTTTTTTTCTCTAGTTTATTCCATTCTGAGTGTCCTTTGTCTGGGTTCCGATTATTTTTATCCTAAATTATAAAAATATTGATTGAGCGGTTTTGACCTGAAAACGTCATGTACAGTCAGACGAAGTTACTTTCGCATTTATTATACAAATAAAGATGGATGATTAATTGATCATAACCATTACTATGCAAGTTTATCGCTCGACAAATTCTGGTTTCGACTGATTTAGCAGCCAGATATTTAAACGGTGATCTTTGTTTCATTATCTTTATCGAAACTTTCATAATTTTCTTATTTGATACAGGTTCATAATGAGAAGAGTTAAAGCCATAATTTAAAATTAAGTCTAAGTGCGGGTTGGTAGACTACACACGCTTTAAAAACATTATAGTTAACTTTAAAGTGTGCAGGTAACCTTCAATTTTGTTTGTACAACATAAAGAAAGATAAATGGAAACACATGTTTTGTTTAATTATATGATAAGCTAGCGTTTGGTCGCGATCTCACCTGATGATAAGCGCGGATGATGATAAGCCTGTTCACCATTATTTTGAAGTCTTCTGTGTTATACGTGCCAGGAAACAAACGCAGGCAGGGTCTACAGTTTCCGGTATGCGTACCTCTCATTGTTTCTATTTTCGAAATGTAAATTAGCGACATCTTGCGGAGAGACACATAAATCGTCGCAATGCGCTAAGAGGCGCATACATCACGAGGCTGTCACGAGGTCTTGGGGGTTGTGCGATGTTACACCCAACTGTATTGTTGCTGACGTGTTTTATTACGGAAATTGATGTAATTTAGAACCACTAATACTTAACTTCAATGGCCTTGATAACCCTTTAGTGTTATATAAAATTTTCATAATATCCTTAAAGGCGAGATTGGGAGGTAATAAATCAAAGACAAGTATAACTTGCATAACTCTATTCTGATTCAATCACGTAATAGTTTTAAGGATGCTAGGATCTCGCAGTCTTGGACAGACAAGTTGGGAATTAGGTTATGAACATATTGGTGAACCCGGAAATGTTGCAGGCGACTCTGTATGCGTGCGAGAACAGGGGACTTTTTATACCAGACGGATAGTGTTGGAGGGAAGAACAAACAGCTGGAGAACCTGTTTTGTTCCTTTTGAGAGTCCAGAGTTCCTTGATATGCGTTAATCAAGGGATCTCAGGGAGTGCCTTATAACAATATCAATATTTCTAATAGCTAACGCTATTTTATAAAGCGATCCTTCAAGTAATATGTCTGTGCGTTGTTATAAATTGTACAATGAAATATTCAGTTTGATATCTACATACATAATTGTAGTAGAGCTATACAGATGTACAATTCCGTTACGAGACTGTGGAACGTTCCAAATAATTAACACGCAGCTTCTTGTCTGGCAACTAACTTACTCAACTAATAGAACAGCTAACTTAACAGATGTAACTAACTAACTAACTGTGATTATATTACATTTCTCTCGTAAGTGGTACGTCTGCTCATAATGCATTCCAGTCTTGATAACGATTAATAGTACATAATATGTACATATTATAGGAAAATATAAAATCTTATATTTGTTTATTTATCAGTTGTATTTTAGTTAAGTTCATGTAATATCCTAGTTGTATATTGTTTATTGTTTTTGTTTCACGTGTCATATTATTAAGGATGTAAAGATTATAGTAGGTACACAATTCTAAAAGCGAATAAGCGAATTGGGTAGAAAGAAGAATCCGCACATACCAGAAGAAGAATCTTTGAAACACTAAAAAAAATTAGATAATATTAACATACAAAACGTGTTGAATTATTTTAATTATTTATTATAAGCTCATCAATTAGCCCGTGTTAAGATAATTTATTAGAGTAATAACACGTTTTGGGCATAAATTTATTAAAACATCGTTGAATATATCCGCAAAGGGACCCCGGATATGAATATACTTTAAAAGATTTATAGCTCTTTCGTAGGCGCATTATCACCTGAGAGTACGTGTTCATAGGAGTCCTGAAGATAGGACGACGGCGTCAGTACCAGCTTTTTGCTGCCCCCTCCCCCTCCCCTTCATTCTCCTACAACGTAGCGGCATGAACAACCAGAGCATGTGTATTATCCACTATTTTGAGGAGTGATAAACATTGGCAATAGCGGCTTCTTCCTAAGCTTCAACGTGTTTATTTTAACCACATCGATGTTAAATAGGGGTGAGTGAGTCAGCGAATAACAAACATCAACAACTTCGCGCCTGTATAATATACCGAAGGGGTAGGCAAAGTGGTGCAGTACACCAAGGTTTTACATATTATTGGGTGACATTATTGTCATACATCTGACACTAATCCAGGATCTAGGATCCAGGGAATTTCAAATTAGAAAATTTCCAACAACATTTTTTGCTCGGCAGTCGCGCTTATAATTACTAGACCAAAGGAGGCTGTCAATAAATAAAAGAATAACTATAAAAAAGAATCCATTACCCGTTTACTTTACCAGAAATTTTCAACGTTGGACCAGATCTTTTACACTCTGAACCCACACAAGCAATGGGAGAAACCATAGAATATTCTACTTTAGTCGTATTTCACAAGTTGGATACAATGATCTTCACCGTCTATTAAATGCTCGTTGGAAATATAAGGGGACTCAGCATTAGCATTTCAATTTGGCCATTAAAGAGCGAACATGAGACGCGACTATCGGGGAAAAATTGTCCATTACAACCGCCGCTGGGAATTTATGAATAGGAAATGCTGGACGCGAGCTCGAATGGAACTTCCCTTTGAATTATTTTATAAGAATATTATATCTTAGTTTGCTCACCACTAACACAATGTAATATTCAGTACTTTATTAAATTCACTACCGATTGTTATATTTCCTTGCATATACGATTAATACACTGTCGACATTTGCTCAGCCAAATATAGTGAGGTTAAAAATATTTTTCACAGGACTGTTGCCACAGGCTTTAAACTGCAACATAACAGTGGAATTATTCAAAATAAAAGTGACCAGGCACCTTTTAAGCTAGCATGCTAGATCATAACATCTTGGTAACCGTCGATTGAGTTTGTAGTCAAATACAAATATGTGGCTTCTAAAACAAGTGTACACATTACAGGAGAGTGTTTTCTGTAAAATTACTTTCTAGACGTGTTGCGTTCTGAGCTAAATCTTGCTAACACTGAGGTGAGATTGTAGTGAAATGCGAGCTTATGAACTAATCGCAGATATTTGTACCCGGTGTGTGGCAATCGGCTCACCACCTATTCCGTGGGACGTAAACGTGAAAGCTGGTGAAATGTGGAAGTGTACTACACTCCTCTACCTACCCTTTCAGAAGTTTATAGGCGTGATATAACATTTTCATTTAGACATCGGTATTAGGTACAAACGATGAGTCTTTGCAATGGTGCCATTCGAAAAGTAAGTATGCAAGAACAGATTACGGTTGAAAAACAATGAAAAGCATAATCGCCCATTTCAGCCGTCGCCAGCCACGAACCCATGAATAGTAAATGTTATGTAACCAACTGACCATTTACCGCACAATCGCCACATTTAGTTGAAAGCTACGTAATGCGTTATATTGATAAATTGTTAATGATTAAATACAACTCTCACATCGGCGAATGTGTGGGCGTAATAATTATTTACATTAATTGATACATACCGCAATAAATTGCGCGAGAAAATTGCGCATAAATTATTCATGGTTGTGTTTTCATTTTTTTATTTATTCAGTATTTATTGTTAATGTAAAGCTAGGTTAAAGTGGGCGGATCTACTTAAGAGCATTTCGTTGCGAAAATTGAATAAAAAATGTTGTGTAATTACCTTTTTTTTGTAATTTTTACTTCTTTGTAAAGTTCTGCATTGATAATTCTTTTATATTTAATGCTACTTGCATGTATAAGTATTTTTTTTATAAATTGATATAATTTAGCAAAGAAGCGCACGGTTCATCTATCAGTAAGTGGTCAACCCTTGGTCAACAAAATATGGTCAAACATCATTGAGTTGCTAATACTGAAGGAGAGTTCTTTTGAAGCCTCTGTTGAATAACGCCTATGTTTATTTACAATGAACATACAAAACCACGACAATATAAATTCAAATTACACGACATCGCATTTCTAATAGGCATAAGTTTAGGTCTCCCTGTCTCTTTCGTTATCTTTCTGTCTCTCTCTAGGCGACAATTTACCCCGACGCGGACGGTCTCGTCTCGTGCTCATTCTTCAATTACTGAATTGTAATGCTAAGGTCCGCCCGGCGCGCGGCGGTCCCTTCACGTTTGAATGGATGTTAAAGTAACGGAAAATATCCTTGAATCCTAACGACGAATGTCTGCTGATACAATAATTTTTGTTGTTACGGTTTTATTACGTAAAATTGTTAATTTATGTATGTATACATATTGGGTAATATTTTGAAATTGGTAGTTTATGAATTATTAATTTTGGTTGTATTAGTGAAAAGGGACCTGAAAACTAGGAGCAAAATAAATCGTGTTAGGTCGTTCAGACCGATTTCGATGTGCCGATGTGACACGGCAGACTCTTTATCTGGTCAACTTCAGAAATCGTTTAGCAGTAGTCCAATTGGAGTGGAGTTATTACATATTTAATGTTGTCTAACACTTATATATATACATATAATATATCTTCTCGTCAGGTCTCTTATGGGGTAGGCAGAGAGCACGGAATGCCATATATCTTTGTTCTTGCAAATCTGCCGTACTTCTTGCACATTCATTACTCTCTTCACTGAAGTACCTCGGTTTCGGAGACTTCTAATAGTATCTAATACGTGTATAGTAGGAAGGAAATGCCACAATTTTTATTTAGTTAAAGATAACTGTTCTTGTAGTTTACCATATAGTTTTTAGAATAAGCATCCTAAGCTCTCTACCTAAGTACCTTACTAGAATTTACAATACCTAGACGCAAACGGTTGCCGGTAAACAAGCGAACCGGAGCTGAACCTAAACCAAAACTAATGTTCGCTGTCCGACTGGCATTTGTCTTGACCGCGACGGCTTAGGGCCAATCTACGCTGCTCGGTCGTATAGCCTTCCAATGGTAAACACGTAATATCACGCCCGAATCCCTCAAGGGTTAGGCAGAGGAGTGTAGCACACTCCAACGCTTCATCAGCTAGGTTTACGTTACAGTGGAATAGGTAGTGAACGTATTAATTGCCTTCCAATGGTACGCACGAATGAATTATTGTTGACTTAAAAAAAATATATGACAATCCAATAACATCTAACAATGTAATAAACAAGTCGGATGCAATTTAAGGCAGTGTTTTGTGTAATGTGGAATTTATCATACAATTGTGACTTTGAATCTGAATCTGAGGGACAGTAAAATGTTACCACCTTGCATTAGTTCTATACGCATAAATTAATTATCAGCTATTCGACAAAACTGCAAAATCATATCCAAAATATTAAATTTTAAAGCAAACATGCAATATCACGGCGGAGGTAGACTGAAATCTATCAAAATCACGCTCATGGAACGGATATAACAAAGACTTCGGAATTGGAATCGTAATATTCTGTCGGCGAAATTTACATTTATATTGGTAGATAATATTTACATAATTTTGTAGTTATATTGTATGGTGTGCCTACTAATAAGCGATTTGAAGTTGGATTGCATGGGGATCTATGAACTAACACCTTTAGACGTCTTCCTTTAGCGTTTTACATTTGGATCGAATCTTATTTTAAAAGACTGTCGAGTCAAAAGGTTCTTCAATAGACAAGTGTGTATGACGACTTTAATGAACGTAAACGAAGCGAAACAAGTCTGGCAAGGTTCAAGTCGGCAAGTGGAAATCCTTAGTCTCTGCCTACCGCTATGGGAATTACGACTGACAAAATGTATTCATTTATATTTATTGTTTCAGATGTACTTTCTATCTTTTCATCATTATCATTAAGCTTTTCTTTCTTATTACTGTTAGACACGAGTCTACATCCAAAATGAGAAGTGCTGTAGGTGTAGTTTGTCACTTTGAGTAAGTAGGCAGATTTCATACAACTTAGAGATGGAGAACTCTAAGACGTGCGGGTTTCCGTAACATAGTTATTTCACCGTTACAGCAGGCCATATTTCATAAAAGCGTGCATATTTTTTTAAAAACAGAAGTGTGCGCCAGGATTTGATCTAGTATTCCCGGATTGGAAGCTGTATTCTTAATCTCTACACAGTGACTACTGTTATATTATATTTGTCTTCACCTTTGTGAAGTTACCAAAGTAACAAATTTTTGTTCTTCTTTGTTCTGTACTTCATTGTACTTCGCTGTGCATTATTTTCACAAACTACCTACATTAATGTGGATTATTTTACGGCTGAAACGATTAGTAACATATTAACGTGACATCACGCCTGTAATCCCCGAAGGGGTAGAAAGAGGAGTGTAGTACACTCCCACGATCCATCAGTTATGTTTAAGTTCCATGTAATAGGTAGTGAGCTTATTGTCATACAACGGGCACAATCTAGACTTCGAGTCACTACTAGAAATTCTAAATTAGAAAATCTCAATAGTACCCAACCCGGGATTTGAATCCAGGACCACCCGATCGGCAGTCGCGCTTGCAACCACTCGACCAATGAGGCAGTC
>DWME01006306.1:0-13799 GCA_018244795.1 Parelbella ahira ahira | reverse complement strand
CATGGCGCGCACCTCTTTATAAAAGTGCGTTTTAAGTTTAAATATCACTTGCTAACGGTGAAGGAAAACATCGTGAGAAAACCTACCCACCTTAGAATTTATATATAAAAAAAAAGAAAAATTCTGAAGTGTGTGAAGTTAGTCAACCCGCACTTGGCCAGCGTGGCCTTAACTAACTTAATCCTCTCAATATGAGAGGAGCCCCATATTCCAACAGTGGAATAACAAATGGGTCGATTATTATATAACTTAGTACGTATGAGTGACCGGATAATAAATATAATTAGCCTTGAAGCTTAAACTTTTGGAAGTAAACTAAATCCCTGTTGTCACGTCTGAACTCGGGTTTCTGACGTATTTTACGGCATAATGTAACTTCCTTACTAAAATTCTTCCCCAGAGTTTTCCTGACAAGGAAGAACTTCTGCGCAACATGATGGGTCTGCTGGGCAACGTAGCCGAAGTGGCTTTCCTTCGCCCCCAATTGATGGAGACGACCTTCCTCCAGGTGTTCTACGAGCTTCTCGACTCGTCCAGCGATGGTATAGAGGTATGGATATTTCTTGTTATATTTTAGAAGAAATAAATACATTCTCATTCCAATCGCCTAAGTTTTAATACTGTACCCAATGGACATTCCGACTAGTAATAATAACAAAGCTTAGTATCCGAAAGCGCTCGCAATAGTGCTACACTTGGAACCTGAACATAAAACATAGATTTTTATTGATTTCACGCATTATCCTACACATTATCAAAAGCTAGTAAGTTGATTAGTTCCTTCCTTCAATTTATATAACAGTTTATATTGGAGTATTTTTCAAGGCATTCTTCTTCTTCTTCTTCTTAGCGTGTCGATGACAAACACATTTTAAGTCCCTAAATGGTTTTAGCCCAGAATTTTGCCACGCTGATAGGCATAAGGCATTCTAATAGAATACTGTGGATTAATTTTCTAACCAGTTTATATTTTCACGGATAGATGCAGTAATGAAGTGAGTCTTATATTTTCGCGAAACTTGTAATGCGTGATACATGCCGTGTCGCAGTGTGCTTGTAGTACAATGGTCCGGTCGTGTCGGCAGGTGAGCTACAACGCGGCGGGCGTGTTGGCGCACATGGCGTCGGACGGGCCCGCCGCGTGGACCGTGCAGGAGCCGTCGCGACAGGCCGTGCTGGAGCGCGTGGCGCTGGCCGTCGAGCGCTGGGACCGCTTCGCCGAGAGGAACATCAACTATCGCTCCTTCGAGCCCATCCTCAGCCTGCTCAACTGCCACCACACGCCGCAGTGCCAGCACTGGGCCGTCTGGGCGCTCGCCAACCTCACCACAGTCTACCGTAAGCGGACAACCGGCTTACAGATATCCGCGAACGGAATCTACATATTTGTGGCATGGAACAGTAAACAAAGTAAAGAACGTGAAAATTATTGAAGGTTTTCAGTTGTGATTCAACGGTTAAACCGCACTGCTACGAAAAACCACAAAGAAACAGAGATACTCTCTCAATGTCTCTAAACCCACATTATGCATATAAAAGCTACAATTACTAGATTCTTCAACGAGCTCTACTCGGAACTGATCATCACTAATTCATCATCATCATTAGCCTACTCCCATCCACTGCTGGACATAGGCCTCTACAATAACACTCCACCGAGCTACATCTTCAGCTCTTTGAATAATTGTTTAAATCGCTAATTTATTCATGATATACGATGCCACCGATTTGTAACGGAAATGCGTCAGATTTGGTATGTATGCTACATTTATTTATTTATTTATACCCATCACATCTATTCTTACAGGTCTAACCTATTGCGACAGAGTGGCCTTATAACTACAATTATATTATTGCAACAACAAATATAGCTATATATAATATAAAATAACATAAGCTAAGATATGAAAAATAATAAATTTAGTTTTTGTACATAAGTGCAAAACAGTATTTAGAGGAAGACTACGTTCCACTTTAATCAGATGTTTATATGGAGAGTAGTATATTTTTTTAAATCCATTTTCTTTTAAGTTCTGTTGAGATCACACAAGGAAAATGAAGTTGACATGTGGTTTTATAAAATGGCGTAGAAATGACCACAATGGGTTATTAATGCATTATGTTCTGGCTAAATTCTTTGAGATCCTTGCAATAGACTGGTATTATTACCACATTACAAATATAAAATAGCTCTTATATTAAACACTATACAACATAGATTCAGCACTGGTTTTATATGTTGCTTGTACAGTTTTTTTTTTTTACAAGCAAATTAATATAAAGTTAATCTAATAAGAACATATTTGCTTACTGTATTTATCCATTTTAGACCAGTTTAGTTCAATGTTTCTCACAGTTTTCAACCTGCACGTCGGACGGCACCTGACCGTATCACCGGAGTGTGGTAGTTAACGAGCAACTAATGTACAAGGTGTATGTTGTATCTCGACAGCGGACAAGTACTGCACGTTGGTGGTGGCGGAGGGCGGGCTCAATCTGCTGGAGCGGCTACTGGTGCACGAGTGCTCGTATGACAGAATCAAGGAGTTGGCGCGCGTCGTAATCGCCAACTGCACCAACCAGCCTGTGGTGGTGGAATGCGATGTGAGCGAGTACAGCGAGCACAGCGACACCAGCGAGGAGGAGCGCGGGCAGGTCGCGCTGGCCGCGCGCCGTGAGCCGCCGCAGCGCCTCATCAACGAATAGCTAAGGGAGATCTTCGAGGATGACCTCCCCGAAGTACCCTCCTAGAATACGTACGCACAACTTATCATACGTTTGAACCTAACCCCCGCTTACCCTTTATATCTGGGGGGATTGGGACTGACAGTTAACATTACGGCTAGCCACCTCATCATCATCGACCTATTTCAGACCACTGCTGGACATAGGCCTCCCCTAATGAGCGCCATCGCGCCCTGCCTTTCGTAGATCGTCATCCCATTGGGCCGGAGGGTGTCCTACATTACGTTTGCCGAGCCGCGGCCTCCACTCTCACTGCTCGTCTAGTCGCCTGCTATTTTCTAATTTGATACCACGTATTTGGCACGCACAACAACATTAGGCACAGATGACTTTGTGTAGTCAGACCATACTCTTTAGTTTCCTTTAAATATTTGAAAATTTTCTTTACACCATTCCAATGAGTTTCATTGTAAGAATTTAAAAATCTACTCACCAGGCTTACAGCGAAAGAAATATCTGGTCGACTTACCGTAGCAAGGTGCATTAATGATCCAACGTCTTCCCTATTAGAAATATTCTTTTCTGTTTCACTTTCACCTTTTTTTCAATATTGTATATGGATCGACTGGAATGCTATTAGGTTTAGAATTATTGAAGTGAAATCTCTTTAAGAGTTTTTCAGTAAAACTTGATTGATGTATGAAGATACAATTTTCAAATTTTACTATTTCCATACCAACAAAATTTCTGAGTGGAATAGTTTTTACTTCAAATATTGACTGTAGGTCGTTAATCAACAACTTTATGGTTGACATATCTTTAGAGAATATCAGTCCATCATCTACATATAAACATAGATAACATTTTACTCCATTAATGATACCTACATACAAACACTGATCAGCTTTACTATTTACTAGCCCACACTTCTTCAAAACTGAATCAAATTTTGTGTTCCAGCTTGAGCTTACATACCTTATTAGTCAAGCAGTCGGTTAAGCCTTCAGGTACAGTCATGTACAGTCATGTATATGTCCTCTACAAGCTCACCATACAGAAACGCTGTTTTTATGTCTAATTGTATCACCTGAAGGTTATGTTGGGCAGCTTCTGAGAGTAATAAGCGGATTGAATCATACCTTACAGTGGGTGCATATGTTTCTTGGTAGTCAATACCTTTGGTTTGTGAGTAACCTTTCGCACAAAGCCAAGACTTCTAACATTGTCCAGAAGATTCTTTTTTGATGTGAAATACCCATTTACATCCAATCACTCGCATATCAGGAGTTTTATCAACTAATATCCACGTTTTATTTTGTTCATGAGCATCAAGTTCTTCTTTAATTGATTTTATCCATTTTTATGCATCAATTGACTTCATTGCTTTTTCATGGCTATCTGGAACTTCATAGTTTAATAACTGTTCATCAAAACACAGGTAAGAACTATCTTCTTGTTTCTGAGAATTAAAGACTTGTCAGCATGTTCTGACTGTAACTTTTCTGGTGAAGATTCTATGCTTCAGGGATTCTATGCATCAGGGAAGTACACACTGTCTGACTGTGATTTACCTTCAGTTACAGTATCAAATGAGTTATCGCTTGAAATCTCTTCACTTTCTTTGTTTTGAATACTGCATTCAGTTGAAGTTAATTCAATTGGTACATAATCTCTTTTGACTGTTGATTCTAGAAATATTGCATCTCTACTTTGTATTGCTTTTCTTGGGTTAGGCAATATAAATCGATACCCTTTTGTGTTTTCACAGTATCTAGTAAATATCATTTTTTGTGATTTTGAATCCAATTTCTTTCTTTTATCTTTTGGTAAATGAACCATCGCTTCACATCTGAATGTTTTCATATGGCTAACATTGGGTTTCTGTCCAGTTCACATCTCTTCTGGTGTTTTATAGCACAATGACTTAGTCGGAGAGCGGTTTATAATGTAAGCAGCCATGTGAATTGCTTCAGCCTAATAGACTTTAGGTAGGTTAGCATTCAACATCATACATTTTGCTCTTTCTATCAAGATTCTATTCATTCTTTCAGCTGTGCAATTTTGCTCTGGAGTGTAAGGTAGGTCATCTGATGTGTAATTCCAGCATACATGAGAAAGTTAGAAAAATTTTTGTTTACATATTCAAGTCCATTGTCAGTTCTGAGAATTTTAATTGTATGGTTTAACTGATTCTCAACGAACCTTTTAAATTCAATAAATTTTTCTAGGACTTCTGATTTGTTATGCATTACATATAGTCATCTAGAAACATCACAAAGTATCGAGCTTTGCCGAATGACAGAGTTTCCATTGGTCCACAAATGTCAGAGTGAATTAATACAAGCAGGTCTTTACTCTGCGACCCTTGACTTTTGAATGGTAAATGTGTTTGTTTTCCTTCCTGACACATTATACATTTCACATTATTTTTATATATACTGAGATTAGGATCAGAGGTATTCTCAGCCAATTTATTCAAGCTTTGAAAATTTAGTTGACTCATTCTTTGGTGCCACAGGTCAATGTCTTGCTCGATAACATCTGATATGCATGCATGTGTTACAGATATGTTCAAGTGATACATATTATTTATCAAGCTTGCTGTTGCTACTATATCATTGTTTCGATTTAGTATAACACAGCCATTCTTACTGAATTTTACTTGGCCACCATTTTTTATTATTTGACTAACTGACAGCAGATTTGTAGCCAGTTCGGTCACATACAGCACATTTGTAAGCAATATTTAGTTTTATTGACCTCTATCATTATGAACCCATAAGCTTATGTTTCCGGAGCCTTGAACAGATAATGATTTGTTATTTGCAACTTTAATAGTTTTTATATCTGAATTTGTTTCTTCTATAAACAAATTCTTGTGTCTGGTCACATGTGCTGAGATACCTGAATCAATATATCAATCATCGGAGTAACCAGAAGCAATAAACGCAGCTGCAAAGGATGATTGGTTCTGTTTACTTTCTTTATTCTTCTGATACTTACTAGGTTTTGATTTGCATTCAGGACTTTTATGACCATATTTGTTGCAAGTATGACAGCGAGGGCCTTTTGAAAAATGATTGTTTTTATTATAAAGTTTCTGACTTGTGGCAAAGGCTGTTGAATCATTTTCAGTTTGTTTGACATCTTGTAGAATTTTGGATTTTATTGAATCAGAGCTTATTTTTATACCTGAGTTTTCAATCGCTATTATCATTGGCTTGACACTTTCTGGAAGGCCGGATAGTAGGAGTGTACCCAGCCATTCGTCGTCTACAAGGAAGCCTATATTTCTGAATTTGTGTGGTGGAGTTATAATTTTACTAACGTATTCCTCTTTCGCCGATATGTTCTCTACAGGAGAAGTATTTTTGATGTGAAACATCTATAGCCGCAGGTAAAAGCGATTGTTGGCCTGGCGTAGTGGCGGAGTGGTTACAAGGTTCAGGATTTGTACCCAGGACCTCGCAATTAGCAGTCGCACTTGCAACCACTCGACCAACAAGGCAGCCTCACGCGCAAGCAGACACTTCAGCTTCCGCTATAATTAAATCGTTTTAATGACCGAAATGTTTTAATGGATTTAAATTCTCAACACGAAGATAATTAATATGTAGTCTTGACATAAAATTCAAAGGTACCTGATAATGTAATCAATTAATAATTGTAAGCAATACAAAAGACTAAAATCATAGATTTTAAATAACCTTAATTGACGGCCATTGTCCGAGGAAAACGGTAAATACACATATATCAAACCTCTCTTATTGTTTTATATATGATTTGTGTTAAACAGGTGTACGCTTGGACCCGCCATCGGCTGGATCACTGGACGCCGCCGACGGCCGCGTCCTATACCCAATCGCGTACAACGTGCTCTCGGAGTCCGGCCTCCCGCACCGCTGGTGGCTCGACCGCATCGGAGACCGCAACGTGGCTTACGGCCGTACCAACTACGGCTGTACACACTACGGCTTGATGCGGTCTCATACGAACTCTTATCTAGTGTCTAGTGAGCATACTATTCGTCGTCAGTGTTTTTGTATCGTGTTTATCGCCTCTATATGCTACATACGGAGTGCTTTACCCCTCGCTTCATTCACACTCCCCTCTATATTCTTCTGAAGTTCATTGCACACAATTCGCAAATATCTTGTTATTTGTCAATGTTAGTTGTAAGCGTAGAAACGGTTATTACTCGTGGACGTAGTGACCGATTCGGAACGAAGTGTTGTTATTATTATTATCTGAATACGTTAAGGGATTGTTGTTGGATTGTATCAAACATCGATGTGCTGTGAGATTGCTTTGGTTCGAACAGTATATGCAGTCTGAAACTGGAACGGTTAATGGATTTGTCACCACGACTGCATATTGCACCATTTCATTGACTGAACACTCGTATATTATCCAAAGCATGGAGTGAAACAGATACCTATAGATGTACAGATATACTAGTTTCTAGTTTCAAGCAAGTCGTTTTATTCGTCAGAATACAATGGGAATATTGCTCGAATACCACGGGAGTTATCATCACCAGCCTACTCCCGTCCACTGCAGGACATACCGCCTTTCCAATAGACTCAATTGTAGGTAGGTATACTAAATACTTGTTTCGATATTTGCATAAGCAATATGTACTGTCATTTGAGTCTTGTTAAGAGCAATATCCTAATGTTTGTAATAAAAAAGTCTCTCTATTCCTTGTTCATTTTTACGATTTATAAGCGAATTATTCGAGCTATCCGAAAACATTTATTCACTAAATTTTTATTCTAGCAGATAAAATATTACGATGTTAAATATAATATATTAATCATAGTTGACACTACTTTATGTAAGCGAGTTAAGTGCAATAGCTAATACTGGTAGCTGACATATAACTAAAATTATTGTTATTAGATAAAACATACTATGTTAACTGTTATCTAAATATGTATAGGACTATAGGATATATATAATATATATTCTAAGAATGAGACAGACAAGAGATATATTATGACAACTTCCTGTTTTTGGGTGGTACTTCAAACAATAAAAATTAACAATGTGGCGTTGCTCCGAAACCAAAGAAACGACAATTAGAGTAATTATTTAAATTGTCAGTTCTTTTTTATAATTTTATAATATAATTATAAATGTATGAAATTATATTTGCTATCTATTTGTTGAATCATTTTACGTTATATGACTTTTAACCATTTTTCTGACATGGCCGCCATTCATGTGGCGCTATGAACTATTTATGAAATAATTGACATTAGACAGATTTTAAACTCAATGAATTTACAGACAAGGAAATCCTTGTATTGACATATGCATATTATATAATTAATCGATGTAATTATTTATGATATTGTGCACGCAGAAATACTACTAAATGTAGTTTTGGTGTACCACAATTACGGAATTCCAAGAAGCATTGGAATACGTGTCTTGTTAAGTAATATGTCATATTAGCATTAAAAAATCACTCTTAATCTTCGTCGCTGTTCGTTGTGACGGAAATACACAGTATTATTGCAACGTGCAACAGACGAATGAACATTGAGAGCCGTCATATATCACCAATATTATATCAAAGTAGGTAATTATGTTATCAATGTTTATCTTGTACTACTTCAATAAGTTGTCATTCATTTGATATATTTTTTTTAATCTCTTGTAGTGCAATGGTTATATTTGTTAGTAGTAATATAAGGCCTTTTTGTCACTTATTAGATTGAGTACACATATATTGCGTAGTTATGTGGAATATTCTGATAAATTAATAGTAAAATATGTTTAGGGTATATATTTTGGTGTTTTGAGCTTTTGAATTTTAAAATTTTCAACTAATCGTCTCTAATCTGTAACCATTTCATAGAGACTCCATAATGAAAGCTTCGTATCCTGTAAGAATCACACAACCTTTTGTATATTTTCTTAATTATTTATACCAGCTATTTGATAGTAATTTATTGAGAAAATGTTGCTTTAAAAATAGATTTATTTTTAGATATATAGAAAAGTGCTGTTCTAAATAAAAGGACATAAGATGCTCATAAAGATGCTACAATCATGAACAATTGACAAAGTGTTATCTGAATACCACACATGTTTATAAATTTAAAAAAAATAACACGTTAACAAAATGTATGGTTGCCTATACTCCGGGTGTTATATTGGATGTGAATAAGTAAAACACGTTCAAAATAACATCTGGCCAAGGTCTGTTTTTACATGTTCTTCAATGTTTATTAGGATATATATTTTTTCTTTTTAGAACTTCATTCATGTGCATACATGTAAGCACTGAATTAGTTAACTTCCTTCATTATATAAATAGCAGAAATTTTATACGGTTGGTATTTGGTAAGAGAAGGCATTAATTAGGGCTTGAATCTCTTTTACAGTTTTGTTTACAAGTGAAGGAGGTTAATTGATTCTGTTGTGCCGAAAGTGAAGTGTGAGACATTATTAGGCTAAGTCTCATCATAAAGATATTTCACTTTTAGGTGTTGATCGGTGTTTTCATTATAGTAATATCTACCATTTCAAGTTTTTAGAGATAAAGTAATATTTAATCAGTAGTTCACTGTTAACATTAATGTTTATTTATTATTATAATCCTATTATTATTATAATTATCCTAATATTATTATTATTATTCACAGAAAACGTTGAAGCGAAATGAATTTGATATTGTTAGTGTTTTTAGTACAATATGTACTAAATTGATTAGAAGCCCTGTTCAATACCTTTATGTCTAGTAATTTCTGTGAATATACACATTTTGTAGATACTTTAAAATATTACGAACCCCAAATGATTGTGTTACGTTATACTTTTTAGGTGTTTTTGTTATTCAAAGATATCAATTATTTACTTGCATAGGCTTGTAATTATTCTAATAGCTTTCTGTCTTTAAAAGTTGTAAATTGACGATTTTAATAAAAAGATGACATCAATTTGGTGTTTTACTTCAATAAGATAACATTATTACTTCAGCTCAATATTAAATATATGTCACTAAAAATCTTGCTAGCGTACAATCTTCATAATGAGAGATATCGTACTAAAAATATTTTTATTACTATGTATATCAAGCAACTGATATACATATTTTGCGGTTAAATGTTAATCAAACATTCTCAATACCTACAATGAAGATGATGCTGAGTTTTATTTTTCGTTCATTATTAAACTTTCAGTTCATTTTTAACTCAGACTCAGGTACTAATTACTTTTTACTGGCATCAGTTTAAATAATAGTAACATAAAGTTTTTAAAGTAATTATAAAATTTTTGTAACTGTTGCCAAATTACATAATTACAAGTAATTAAATGCTAATCCATAATATTATACACATGTGGTTATGGAACATTTTTTATGTGTTAAAACTTCTATGTAATAATAGGCAATTATTATACATCAAATTTGTCTAAGACTGGCAATAATTGCATTTATGTATTGCAATAGTTTAGCGTTGAAGATAAACTTTATCTTAAAGCTACATAAAAACTGATCTGACCAAAAAGTAACAATTAAATTAGTAATAAATTGTACAAAAAATAAATGTCACCATCAACTTAATTAAAAATAAATTCTTGTAATGTTATGATAATTTAAAATCTAATCCATCATCATCTTCAGCCTGTTCCGGTGCACTGCATAAGTAGCTCGGTACTGAATTTGACCTTCACCTCTTCGTTTCCAACGGTTGTGGGGCCACCTTACGTAACGTCACTCCACCTAGTAGGAGTTATAACTCGCTGAACGATTAAATTTGTACACCAGTCGCACTGTGATTATTCACATCTCAACTCCGTACGACAATATATTTGATAACACTAATAATTATATTCACATCAGACCAAACCAAGCATTAGTGTTAAGTATTTCAAGTCAATTTCAACATCGCTATATTAATAGATACTTGAAATCTAGATAAATCCTTTCCCTGAGCTGTGTGCCTCGCATTTAAATTCCGTTATCATACTATGAAATTCAAATTGTCTGCCGCTGTCAGGGCTGTGTGACGCTTAGGCAAGATTTGCATTGAATTCAACTGGCTTAACATAGTCATATTGTTTTATCTCAGCTTACTACATCCATTGGAGATGCCTGGTACAACTTTAACTACATCGTATATAATATTATATTGAGCTTCATAACTCATGCTTAATTTTTTGACGAGTCTCCATACAAAGCGAGGATACTTATTAAAAAAATTAAACAAAAGAAGCAACCCCATCTCCCTTCCTTAAGTATTGTTGAATTTATATTATTATCTGTTCAACTAATATCTGATGTTTGTGAAACTATTTAAGCAAACCTCTAAACCAAATGCAGATCAAAATAGGCAGGGAAGATGCTGACGATCAGCATTTTTTTGGATGGAGCTGTCCCACCCACAAAAATTACCAAATGGAAAGCAACCATACTTCAATAAGATTATGCAATCAAGTGTCCGTAGCACTTTACACATGTACACACTATGTAACAATCTTATTACAATCACCATAGAAGTAACACATGTGCTCCAAGCTTCTTTCTGTGTTTTTAAATGTATCTGATTTATCTGATTTTTTTTTCTTCTCTGGATAGACACTTGCCTTCTCCATCTCTGATGTATTGTTTGGTGACACTCTTGCTTATAACTATATACAAATACTTGTGTAAATGTATACCAGAAAAACAAGGTAGATCAGCTACTTGAAAAATGAAAGATTATTACATCTCTCCTTGCTCCAATCAAATGGTATATAGACAAAAATAACAGTTGTAAGCTTGTAACACACAATTTTCTCACCAATATTGTAAAAGCAAATTATGACATCATCACATCAGTTTCCTAGTGGAGAAAAGAGTTAGAAACGGCGCAAGATATCTCTACACTTACAAACCTGATGTACATTTTTTACATTAATTACCCTCAAATAATAAAAGCAAATGCTTCAAAGCTATACACTACTTCAACAGTGATGTTTCTTCACTGACTGAACACACACTGGTATTTAATATTCAATAGAGTATGAAATAATTGAATCTGAAATCCACTGTAGTCTACAGTCCCCTTATAATGGAAAATAGCCGGATATTATAGCATTCCTTCCTTGCCATCAGCTTTAATTATCACATGTAACTTTCATAAGCATACAATCATATATAAACGAAGGTATTTGTATGTACTGAATGTGATTTGTTTGCGGATGAATGGATGGTTATTTTATCTGCATGTCTGAAGTTCTGAGAGCGTGATAAATGATAGTGTAGTCTTTAATTAATGTAATTGGTTAATCCGTTTTAATTAAAGTAAAATAAGTAAATAATAATAGTACTTAAAAGGCCAATTAGTCTATTGATTCATAGACATACTGCTGAACCTATGCTTGGTTATTTGACTTCTATGCAAGACCAATGGTGGTGTCATGATTATGAGTATATTCACTGCTTGATATTTATATTTGTAGTTTATCAACTGTCTGGTTACCACAACACAAGCTAAATCTTAATTGGAATTAGATGACTATGTCTGTTTTATTTAATGTTAAAAGGCAAGCAAGCAGCAATCGTAAGTGGCAGCCACCACCCAAGGCAATTGCAACCAATTTCATATATAAGTAAGAATATTACTTGTGTCAGTTAGTTTGGATAATATTTGTTTTTATTGGTCTATTATTTAAAAGGAAATGGGTGCAGGAGTGAAAAAATGGGTTGTTAATAACATTAGTCCTGTTGATATATTTCAGGAAGAGGGTAATTACCAAATGTTGGTTACATTTATAATTCCCACAGAGATGATTGCCTACTTTTGTTAGTATGAGCTTTGAACAGGAGTGCACAATTAGGGTTGCTAATGACATTGGAGTCCAGTTAAGTTGTCAGTATGAGTATAGTTAGTTCCTGATTTATTCAGACTGGACTGTGATGATTGCCTAGTTTTACATTTGTACAGGCAACCATATATTTCAAAAATAAACACTAATTGTTTAATAATAATTCATAATTGGTCTTACATACAAGCCTATACAAGCTAATGTTTTAAACATCAAAGTTTATAGGAGTTTAGATATGAATTCTTTTGAAAATAATATAACACAGTTTTGTTTCTAAAGATTTTTATTCTCAGTATCTATACATATAGATTTCTAACAGTAAAGAATAAGAAAAAATATATTAATAACAAAACATTGTGTACAATTATAAGTCCACCTTTTTTATGTGGCACTCGAAAATGTACAAAATACATATCACCAAACTTGTAACAAGAATGGGGAGGGTATGCACTTCAAAACAGTCATTTGATCTGAACTTTTAGTAAGAGAAAAAAAAATCAGTCTCAAAATATGATCATGTCATATCCAAGCTCCAGCACATCATAGTTCCTTAATCCTATACTGACAAATAAGATATAATGATAATCAAATAGAACTCTAATCAACAGGACAAATAAAGAATAGCCAACAGAAAACCAGTGTCTACTGAAAATAATGAAAATCAATACTTTATTAGAAACAGGAAAATACAAGTTAATACAAAAGACAATCGGTCAATCACAGCAGAATTCTTACTGATCATAGCCGCAATATAAATGTATCCTAAAGATTACAAAGATACACAATAAATGAAGGATATTATGAAAGATATAACTTAGCTTAATTAATAATTTGTAATTATAATTAATACATCAAGCGACAATTGAGAATTGTCTTCTTGCTTTTCGTTTCAAGCACATGTAGCAAATGACCAATTTCCTCATCCAGATCCTGGCTCTGACACAGCTTCGTCACTATGTCAGATATCAGGAACGAGCCTATTGTAGCTTCTTCTGCATTGTCTTCAATGTCGATATTGACGACATGAACTACTTTATTAATAATTGGCGTTTTGTTAGTAAACCAGTGTATCACTTGATCAAAAACTCGCTCCTCGCAAGTTATTATAACGTCAAATATCTCGGAGGAGTCCTGCAGCCGCTCTGGACAAAGCTTGATCCTTCTGTTTCGTTCTAGCATGTTCAACAATCCATTCTGAGTATAATACACTTTGTCTTTATTTATCAAGTCTCGAGAGATATCCTTGTACGGAGTCCCAAAATCGTAACAGTTGGGGCGGTCAGGAGCAGTTC
>DWME01006305.1:0-13801 GCA_018244795.1 Parelbella ahira ahira | reverse complement strand
TGCAGGTCCTGCACGGTTTCAGCCAGGATGACGATATCGTCCGCAAACCTCAAGTGTGAGAGATACTCGCCGTTAACCTTTATGTCCAGCCCTTTCCAGTGTAGCGTCTTGAACATATCCTCCAGAGCATTCGTGAACAATTTGAGGGAAATAAGTTCCCCTATTGTCATATATTGAGCATTAATCCGTGAAAAAATTCAATAATATTTTGTTCGATTCGGGGATCGTACTCAGGACCTCTCGCTTAACTGTGGCGTTTACAACCACTAAGCCAACGAAGCAGTCACTATAGATACTAATTATTAATAACATTGCACGATTTTGTCTGTTTTCTCTCTTCCGTATCTTTTATTCAGGTATTTGTCGATTAGCAAAGAGATAGAAGGTAAGTTCTTGCAACAGATACAGGTCAAGAACGAAAAGCTGAATTATGTACAGCGGGTCGTGACATGGATTACACGCACTGTGTGTGCCCTTGTATGAGTAGATAACTTGCTTAAAACTTCGGTAACTGTGCCCATTATTTAAATGTTTTATCCATACATCTATATTAATAGCGTACTTAAAATTCCTTACAAGTATTTGAAAGATCTGATTAAATTTATTATAGCTAAATATTCTTTTATGTTTAACTCTCGAAAAAGAAAAACAACCAACAATTGTGTATAAAAATCCGAGAACATGAACATGTATACATATAAATATATAGTCATTTACAACAAAATGAGTACAAAATACAAATGTACTTAACTTTATACTTAAATGTCCTGATTTACACTTTTTAAACAGAACAATAATACCTACACATAAATACAATTCAAATGGCACAGCCATCAAATGGCAATAAATTGAGGTCATTAAAGTCAGGTATAACTAAAATGTTAATTAACGGCAGTAACAGCTCGGAGATTTCAATGGAAAACATTATTCAAATGTGGGTCATTGTTACAGCTTGCTTTCGGCGCAAATTACCGAATGCCCGCTAAGCACGCCGATATTCTAGGCATTCGAACTCGCCGAGGCTCGTCTTTGAGAAATACGATGTGACATTCAGAATTCGACTTTAAACCAACGTGCGTAAAATTGACATAGTTTCGTTTGTCACAAATACCTAACTGAAAGCATATTGTTATGAAATCTAATTTAATTTCCAAATTTGAACCCCCATTTCGCTTAAAGGGCCCCCCAAGCTCCTATATTAATTTTAGAAGTAGGTAAATTTGTTTCCGTTGATACCGATTCATACCACATACATAGATATTTTTATATACATTCGTATATTAAACACGGGTATTTAACAACTAACTTTAACTGATCTATTAACATTGTTTTTCGAGAAAGAACGCAATCAACAACTCTTAACTAAATAGACTTATAAAATCTTATTGATAAACGGACTATCCCAGTAGATGGTCGCTACTGTAGATACTAAAGTAAATTTGCTGGCGAATTTGTGGCTTTGACGACGAGCTTTTCTGCGTCCCATTTAGAACACCAAATCAAAGCAAGACGGGATTACCTCAAACAAAAACTATTCAACATTTATTTTATCCGACATTGTGACAATATTTTTATCAACATTTTTTGAGACACACGCTTGTTAAATATGAAAATGCAAATATTTCACCGAAACATATAACAACTAGGAATTTCGCTTACAGGACGGTCATCAAAATCATTATACCATTTTAATATGGCAACAATAACGAGAATGTTATAATATTATTATCTTTGGTACTTATCCCCAACCATAACAGAAGTAGTTATAACATATCTAACTTAAGACAAACTGATATCAAAGATCCACTTAATCTAAAATTACTAAAGACTATATTACTCAAAGTCTATATTAAAGTTATAGTCTATTTGATCAATATTTCTTAGTACGTAGCTCATATACTCGTATAATATTTATCATGTATGAAAGGGCTGGGCATAAACGTTAACAGCGACTATCTCTCACACTTTATACTAGGTTTGATAAATTCTTCTATTCGAGAAACTAATTCCAAAAAATAACAAAATGCAATTTACTCATCTTCAATTGGTATTGGGTGGATGATTTAATTTTATTTCTATGGCCCAAAACATTATTTCTAAACTTGTGGGATACCATATTGATCATCTGAAATAAACGCTAAGACTTAATGATGTTGATAGCAATTGTGAAAATTATGAGGTCACTTATCATTAGGACAATTATCTCTGATCTTCTGAAACTATATACATGAAACATGTATTCGATTAATTTTAGCCTAATCCAAATTTATTCACCAATTATTACAATGAATGACATTTTATAATTGTTAATAACAATATAAGCGTTATTGCTAAAACAGAAATAATATCGAAACTTGAAAGATCATTCGGATAAAATAAATACCACAACCACAATCTAAATAAATAAAAATATTGTGTTCCGTTGTTCCAGGTCAAGAATACAACTTTAACAAGTTAACCGAAGAAGAAGTGAACTCATTAGGGCAGACGTACGACTATGACTCCATAATGCATTACGCTAGGAACACTTTCAGTAAAGGAACATACTTGGATACAATCTTACCTCTTGAAGTGCACGGCAAAAAGAGACCGGAGATCGGACAGCGAGTGAGATTGAGTGCCAGCGACATAGCCCAGACGAATCTACTTTATAAATGTGCAAGTAAGTATGCTTATATTGACTTTCTCGTTGGTCTGGTGGTTGCGAACGCGATCACCGAGCAAGAGGTACTAGGTTCGAACCCCAGCTCAGGCGCTATTGAGTTTTCCTAACTTAAGTTTCCTTGTGGTACTTGCGAGTCTGGATTTGTGCCCGGTGTCAGCAATAACTCTCCAATTCCATGGTGGGACTTTCTATATAACAGGTGAATCATGGAAGTACTACTACACACTCTGGCAACCCATTCGGAAAACACAGGCGCAATATCATATATTGCAATGTAATGCAATATAAGTAGCACTGCTTATGACAAATTATTGTGACATTATGACAAATTATGACAAGGTATTGTGTTTCTTGTAAATAGTTCTCAAACCTCATTATATTCTAGTTGAAACTTTGTCCTAGACTTTTCCTTTTCCTTTTTACTAGAGTGCGGCAAGACGTTTCTGGGCAACGCGGGCTGGTTCAGCTCGCCTGGGTGGGGAACTGAAACTCCACCTGTCGCTCCAGAACGTTGCGAATGGCGAATCGTGGCGACTCACGGTGAACGTGTAGTACTCAATATTACAGGTAACTTACTGTTATGTGCACTTCAGTAATTTTTCTTTTCATAGAAATAATGAACGAAACGAACGTTGTTCTTTCCTTCTTTCTATTTCTTTTCATATTGCTAGCCCCATTCAAAATCATAATCTCTCGTCAGCACCACACACAGAGACAAAAGACCTTAGATCAGGATATAAACTTCCAATATATCTTCCAAACGTCAAATCGGCACAATGTGTCAAATGGCAGCAAAAAGTTCAGGTCATGAGCGATTTCTATAAAACTAGATATGATAAATATGTATTATGAGTGCTCCAAATAACGAGCGGCCAAGTAAGTTGCACTAAGTAGAGTTATTTGTCTATAGTTGGAAGACAAAGATGATAAAATCTGGGAAATTACATTCTCATCAGCATTTGTAAGAAAGTAGATTATGTATACTTTATATAACTCTAAACTCCTGTCTGAAAGTTGTTTACTATAATAATTTGCTCCAAAACAAATCTCTATCTATACAATGACAACAAGAAATTATTTTTTTCTACCACCGGATACAAAAATGTATGCACCCAATCGTAATAAGGGATATCAAGGGTTTGCCCGAGAAACAGGATAATGAAAAATTTTACCATTAAAGTAGTACCCTGCTTAAGTTTATAAGTAATTTGTATTTCGAATCCATTCCTTTCGGGGTCTCACTTTTGTCCGTATCGGACAGAACAGGCGAAAAGGGCATCGTCATATACAGTTAAGTGTTTGCCGCGGGCGATAAGGGTCAACCCAATTTTGTGCAAAGGGGCCACTCCAAACTCTCGATTTCGCAGAATACTGATTTGCTGACGTGTTCAAAAATATATTTCGTTCAACACAAGTACCCAGTCTTCACGTTAATAAGCCTTTCAAGGATACGGTACTTAAGTATTTTGAAGCCTAGTCTTTCGGAAAATTTGGAGTAATTAGCAGGCTAAGTATAATGAAACGCGCGAAGGTTCTAAGATTTTAGGTTTCTGGAAGCTCTGTTGAAAAGTTTACTCATCTTTAATTTAATATACAAATTGTAAATTTAATACTATCTCAGACATCGCAGAATATTCAGAATTTGAACTAAAATTGTAATGTTTCTGAATTAACATTATAACATTTCTATTTGATCATTGATTCATTTAAATATCTTGGTGTTAACATCGACCAAAACCTGACATGGAACAAACATATCGAGAGTATTGTTGACAGGATAAGAAAACTCATGTGGTTGGTTATTTAGAAGTCTTAGATATGTTGCGGAAGATTAAATTCTCATTTCCACTTATAAAGCGTTAGCGCAGTCAGTGCTGAGTTACTGCATCTCTGTCTGGGATGGAGCTGCTAAGTCGCATTTGATAACTCTTGAGAGGGCACAGAGAGCACTACTAAAGGTGATATTATGTAAACCCATATCCTTCTCAACTTTTGAATTACAAGTTTCATCCAGTTTACTTACCATCCGTCAAATTTATATTCTAAAATGCATAATAAGAATCCATAAACATTTACCGTTTGTTATACAACAGCTGTAAGGACGCAGAAACCCACCCGTGTGCAGTGCATGTAGAAGCTTTGCAATAATAAGTTTAAAAAACGGCTGTTTTCTTACCGATCAACATACCTGTGTAATATATTCAATAGAAAGCTGAATATATATTCTATGACATGTACTGAAGTGAAACGTGTGGTAACAAAAACTCTCCTTACAACTCCTTAAAGTGACGCTTCATACACGCACAACAGTTACGAATATTTCTATCTTCCCAATAAGTCAATGGCGTACTCTTATCTAGGTCTCCTTCATCACTTGCATCGATCACTCACCTGTATTTGTCATTTTTTCATCTACGTTAATAACAAATAGCTTAAACCTCCTCATTATCCCCCACAAGGTAGATTCGTATCTAAATTTCTCGCGCTTTGTATTCCTGAACGGACGTATTATTTTACAATCAATTTGCCCCCAGCGCCAGAGTGAGTTGAGGACTTCGCTGTCATAACAACCTATTGTTTAGTGGCGCACAGTCGGACAAGGGCCATCTAATTCAATTACATCTACCTCCGACTGTGACAAATGGTACGCTGGACAACCGATTACAATTGGTATAAGCCGGGATAACTTAACATTTCCAAATTTTAACATAAAACAAAGCTCTTGTGGCATACATAGAATTGTTTGGACCTGAAGTGTGTATCATATAGCACTTAATCATTGTATTGTATCATACTATCGCAAATAACAAAGATAATTCAGCTGGTAATGAAGAAAGTATGCGGATTTATGCAAGTATCATTCGATTTTACGATGATGTAAAACGCTGCTCTCAAAAATGCTTCACAACTGCGAACTCGATAATATTACCGAGGCGTAGAATTCTGCCAACCTACACTAAGCCAGAGCACAATATTATAATTGATTTCAATCTGATAAGTGACTCGTCACCAACAGAATCATATTTGACATGATTATTTTTAATTAGTGTAAAAGTGTTCAATTAATATGATAACAAAACTATAAGGATGTAAATAGTTTATTGAGTCTAATAATTCAGACTTACTATAAAATCATCATCATCAAAACAGTTGCCATCGTTCCGGATGCAATAAGTAAGGTTTAGGTACCTTGATGCAGGGATAAAATCTCGCGATTGTGCCTTTGTCGTCTTCGATACGTCTCTTTTGAATACGGAGCCCATCAATTGTTTTTATGTAATTGCACACGTGTTTAGTTCGATGCCGCTACAACGCTAATGGATTCGCGCCGTTTCTACTTAATTAATGAATTTATTACACGCTTTTACGTGGCTCACGCCAGCCGTCTCCTGCTAATAAATCTCTGAATCGAGCAGTAATGGCGCTGCATCGGCTTTATTCAGATTACTTGTTTTTTACGTATAAGGAATTCTTATATAAAAAAAGTGATCAATGTAGGTACCTACATAGGAGATTAGGAGCACGTCGGGTCTGTAAAGATGGAGTTATTTGGCAAGCAGTACTCTCTGGCTACTCCGTAAGGGACTTGCCGGGACGGTATAATAATAGTATAAATTTTTGTATAAGCAAATTAATTATCGCAAATATTTAAGAATGTTACGTTCTGAAAGCAATTGGGAAAAGAGAAAATTATACTCCATATCCATATTTTTATATATCCGACTATATGCAATGAAAAATATCTAAACGTGATGGTTGGCTGACCTTTACTGTACGGGCCACAGCTCCCAAATACGGTCTTTCCGGAATATTCTTGAATTGTCCTTCACTCGCATGCTAATAGGTTCACAATCTGTCCTCTAAATTAGTGAATTTATCTTGGCTTTATGTGGTCCAGAACAGACGGGGTTTGCTATAAATCTCCAGTCTTACACCGCAATTGGATTTGAATAACAGAATAGGTTCCTATTTTGCAGCTATGGTATATGAGTGTTAAACAATAAAACTGCAGTCTGAACTACAACAGTGCTACCTAGAAATTGATGCTACTTCTGAGAACGTTAGAAACCCTTTAAATCAAAACAGGACAGCGAAATCGCTGCCTGGACTGCTGACTTTTTATAGACTTAGAAATATAGTAACTTGCATTTAAAGGAATAGTTATGCAATTTTATACATGAGGTATTAAAAGTATATAAATAACTTTTATGAAAGATTTTTCTTTATTCGCAAATTCTTGAGAACATATAAAAGAAAAGTACATTTTATTAACAAATATGACAATTACGTGTTCTCAAGTGAAATTCGCAAGCATCTTAATCTTAAGGAAGAATATTAAATTCTTCAATAAGTAACGCACCATCCCGTCTGTTATCCCCGAAGGGGTAGGCAAAGGAGTGTAGTACACACTTACGTTTCAATAGTTACGTTTAAGTCCCATGGAATAGACGGCGAGCCTATTGCCATACACCGGGCTCAATTCCAGACTCCAAGTCACCACTAGAAATCCTAAATTTGAAAAGTCCAATACAAACCGGCCCGGAATTCGTACCCAGGACCTCCCGATCGACAGTCGCTCATGCATATTGGGAGCTAGTAAATATGGTCGACCCCATTACATTGTTTCCATAACTCAAAAAATATATTCCGAATATTTTTTTAGAAATGTAACCTTTATGACAGACATCCTTCCTACTATCGTGATTATATTTGTATACACAACATAGTTTATCAATACCTCTTGTCTTATTATGGATCTGGTCCTTGGCTTAATAGTCTCACCTTTATACATATATCGATATTAATGTTTGTTTCCATCGCTCTTCAGACGTATTGCTAATGCTTTCATTGAATTATTTGACTTTGAATAATTTCAGTGTTCAATTTGTACGTAGCAAGTTACGAACTGTCGTAATAAATACACAGCCTGCATGACTGTATCGATCTTATGATTAGAATTAATTCTATTGATAGTATTATTTACAAAACCTTCGTTTAACCCTTGTACTTACGGGGTTTTCTGAGATGTGGTCTGCGACAAATTTCGATGTCGAATGTAAAATTAATTAAACTAGAATCCATCGAGTCATCAATCAGTGCCGTACGCCGCTACTAATTAATAAACAGCGCTACACCGGTTAAACGTCACGAATTCAATTAGTCCAGAAATAAACTAATTGGTACCGAACGCTGGCGTTCATTCAATTTGATAGAATCACCAATCATTTAACTAAGCAAAATATTTAAGTTGCATATTTACTGACACAACCGGTGGGATGACGATCTGCGAGAGACTGCAGTGACATGCTGGCTGCGACGAGCCGAGGAGAGGGCGCGATGGCGCTTAATAGGGGAGGCCTGTGTCCAGCAGACTGAAATAGGCTGATGACGATGACGATTTACTGACACATGCATTTCCGCTGTAAAGTAGAAAGTTGGAATGTATTACTTCCGGGTTTGAATGTCTACAAGCATAAACAAAGTAGTTAACCTTGAAACAAGCTCCAATAAAACTTTGTATTTGGGAGGTTGGCAATAATAAAAGTTAACAGTTATTTATCTTCAGATGTGAAGTCATAAGTATGTTATAAGTTATCAGTCAACAACTATTGAATAATCTTGTATATGAAAGAATCATCAATAATGATAACATTAAAAATCACAATTAAAATGAGGGTCATTTACAAGACAGGATCTCATTTAAAAAAATGTCAAATCTTTAGGTTTTTATAAATTATAAATTACATTTGACTTCCTAATTTATTATTGGACCACATCCGTAATATATTATTATTACTTGGCGGAGTGAAAGCAATGAGTTTACGCATCAGTTCATAGTATTAGCGGGAAACATTAGGAACCCTTTTGAATTAGATTACCACCATAACATGACCTTTCACACCACATAGAACTACCTATTTACTATCGACGTACCGAATGGCAGCGAACAAGAGGAGATCACATTAAAATAGTGGTCACCAAAAGGGTACTAAATATTGGTTAGTCACAGTGACTTTAGGCTACGATTGCGGTCGCTAGGGGGACCGTGGCTATCAATCTCGAATAAGATAACAAATAAAATCGGATATGTTGTTTGGTCGTCCACTCTAGGGTTTGGGTAAATGGCTCCATCAAATACTGAGCCACAAATAAATCGAGAACCGTAGCAATTGTAGCAAAGTTACCGGCATTTTGATCTTGGCTAAAGATGTCAGATGAATTCCTTGTCTTTATTCTTTCAGAGATAGACATCCACAAATCCGACGGATGCCGCTCGGAATGGGTTGAAGTCCGCGACGGGTACATGCCCAACGCGCCAGTGTTGGGTCGAATTTGTGGTTCTGGGAAAGGTCCCATGATGAGATCCACTGGCTCCAGACTTACGGTTGTCTACCAACCTGGCCCCAGGCCCAAACCGCATCGAGGCTTTCGGGCGCATTATGAAGGTAACTTACTATGTACATAATTAATTTTCATAACTATACCTCATATTGTGTTTACGGAATTTGTGGAAAATATTAAAAATATATTCATGTTATATGACGGACTTCATACATGTACAAAATACCTACATATTCTAAGTACTTTCAAAGATAGTCAAATATAGTTTCAATGTTAATGCTATGTTTCTTTGTTACTTAGATATTTATCTGTTCAAAAAAAGAATACATCAAATTTGTAAACTGTATAACTGCAACGGTTATTAATACAATAAAAGACGCGGAGTAATTTTTAATCAATTCAACACGATTCCAACTTCGCAATAACAAATTTCATAATTCTATTAACGGCCCGCGCCGCTGAAACGAAGTTTGCTTCTGGAATTACGGGATATTCAGCGACTGTAAATTGTAATTATAAACTTCTACTGGCAGGTTACGGGTTATTATTAACGGTCAATGATATATTATATTATGTAATGTAGGTGGAATAATGTAGACCGAAGTAAATGTCAATGGAAGTTGCAACATGTAGTCAAAGACTGGGTGTATAAAGAGATATCCCATATATGCATAATTATGTTATAAAATTTTGAAAGGCGTTCTAAAACTTCAGTTATGTACATGCTATCCGCAAAATATACCTCCTGGGCGTTCTAATGCGTCTTATACTAAATTATAATTATCTCATGCTGTGTTACTCTAAGAGAAGATCTGTAACCAAAAATGGGATATAAAAAGGTAGATGTTGACAAATAGACTGCCTCATTGGTCGAGGGTTTGAAAGCGCATTTGAAACGTTCGGGTGTACTATACTCCTCTGCCTACCCTTTCGGGGATTACAGGTATGCAAAAAAATAAGTTTACGCCAAGATTTCTCGAAGAGGTAAATGGAGTGTAGTACACTCAAGCGATTCACCAGTAAATAAATATCTCCTCGTGATTTAAATAATTATTTAGTGCTAAAGAAGTATTGTATATTATAAACACCTATAGTATTGGCTGCCTCGTTGGCCAAGTTATTGCAAGCACGACTGCTGATCGAGAGATCCTCGGGTTCGATTTCTAGACCGGGCTACTATTTGATTTTTCTTAGATTTTTTTCGGGGTTTTCTTAGATTCGGGGATTATAGGCATGGTTTTACGTTTGTTAATTACTGTATTATTTATATCAGCGGTTTGCGGAGGTGACATCGAAGTAGACAGCAGCGGTCATCTAGAGTCTCCGAACTACCCTGATGATTACCAGCCGAACAAGCTCTGCGTGTGGAAGCTTTCTGTACCTCAGGTAAATCTCAATTAAACATCAGTAAAGATCAAATGGTTTGAGACATGGAGGATTAATGGAAGTACAACTTCTGTAGACCCGTTTCGCTAAAGCACATCTTTGCTATAGCATTATTGACCGAATTATCTATTTGTTATTCTCATCATCATCAGTAGGGGAGGCCTATGTTTAGAAGTGGACATCTAAAGGCTGATGATGATGATGATATATGTTATTCTATATTGATATAATTCAATGGAGATAAGGCAGAAAAACAATTTGATTTAACGGTCGTTTTAATCATTGTTTCACTTTAGCTGTGCTCAACCTTTTACGTGATGACAACAGCAATAATATTTTATGAAAGTTCCGTAACCAAGATATCTCCCAAATATCTCCCAAAAACTGCTTCTTGAATGCAGAATTTCATATCCTTAATGATAAAATGAATCTATTTTGGTGGCTGTCAAATGTTTTTGTGTATGTTACAAAACTTAAGTGTCAACGCCTAGTAAATATTATTTAAAGAAAGAAAGAAATTGCAACATTCTAAGCTGTAATCTGCATTTACGTCGATACTAGCTAACAATAAACGTTTTTGAAAAGTTCATAGTACGCATAATAGCTCGCACTTTTCCACACATTATGTTTTTTTGGACTTTAGCACTGCACGCTTTATCATAATTTAAGATTGTATGACGAATGGTTTCATAAGCCAAGTGAAAGCTCTATTTCACCAATTCCAGGACTACCAGGTGGCGCTTCGGTTCCACTCGTTCGAAGTGGAGAACCACGATACCTGCAACTACGACAAGGTGCAGGTGCGTGACGGCGACGCGGTGGACAGCCCGCTCATCGGAATGTTCTGCGGGCACAAGATACCGCCAGATATCAGGTATGAAACCTTTCCCATTTATACCAAACAATTTTATTAAAAATTTGACCACCGATCCGATGTTCCGACGTAAACGTAACTGGTGAGACGTGAGAGTGTACAGTCTTCTGCCTACTTCTCCTAATCAGCTGCTACAGTTGGGCATATCAAAAGTAATCAATATTGAAAATGACCAAAAACACACTTTTATTCCCAGGTCAACGTCAAACAAGTTGTTGGTGATCTTCGAATCGGACAGTTCGGTACAGAAAGCTGGCTTCTCAGCAACCTTCATGAAGGAGTTCGACGAGTGTGCTTCCATAGACCACGGCTGCAGTCATTCTTGCGTCAATACGTTAGGTGGATACGAATGTGCCTGCGATATTGGATACGAACTGCATTCTGATGGCAAGAAATGTGAAAGTAAGTAGATTTAATTGATTTGAGAGTTTTTGTACACTTTATAGTTTTTATGAAATAATAAGAGATGCTAGAATTTTTTCTGCAGCTTTTCTTTTGTTCTACCATGCATGTTTAATGCGTAAATTCAATGAACACGATAATTAATGTCTATGTGGTTTTGGTTTTTGATAGAATATGATGGCCGATAAACCAAAAGCTAAAACTACGCAAGAGATATGCCACTAAATAAAAAAAATAAAAATGTGGTTATTAAATTTTATGAATTCTATTCCAAATAATATTGCAACTAAATAATAAAATTCAAACAGGATACGGCAAAAATAAATCTCCAGCAAGGTATTTCTCTACTGTATATGACAAGGGTTTCTATGTTGATAAATTTTCAGATGCTTGCGGAGGCGTGCTCTATGCTCCAAACGGGACCATTACGTCCCCGTCTTTCCCAGATTTATATCCTCCGTCCAAGAACTGCCTGTGGGAGATAGTGGCGCCCCCACAACATAGGATAACATTGAACTTTACGCATTTTGATTTAGAGGGTAGCAACAACATGTATCATCAGGTGAGAAGAATCATATTCATGTATTGATTTTATGAAAACATATTTCAGATCTAAACATCCAACGTATTTTTGAGATAACACAATCAAAATGACCATGATGCAAATCATCGGCTAAACCAGTGACCTTAACCTTACTTATGATGAGAGAAGAACCGTGTCCATGAGTGCTTACGTCGTAAAAAGGATTGGTAATGATGATCGTGCGACATACACATCTCAATTACTTGACTCAACGTCGCCTATATTTTTTTATGGCCGTATTTGTTATTAAAAAAGTTATATAAATTTACTTCATTAAAAAAAGATAGTATAATTTTTATATATACTCGAACTTCTAAAAAAAAGTGATATACATATATATAATGTTTTGAGATACCTACATAAAAATGGTGAAACCATTCTACATTCGCTAACTTTATTTAATGTCTCGTAATTCCTAACTCTGCCTACCGTAACCGAATAAGCATCATCGGGTCAGTTAACTATGATCTCATAAGTAACTAACCATCCCATTAACACAATTATTGCCAAGGTCGGTTGGAATGCCGTAATAGGGCCATTTATAGCATCAAACATAGAAAGATTATTTAGAATAATTTGACGACCATTCACAATCTTCTGCATTTGATTTTTTATATTTTTAATGAAAAATAATTGTATTGAAAATAATAAATTTAAATTAAAAAGTTTATTTTAAAAGAAACATTTTGGAGTAATTCTTATAATAAAAATTCCAAAACTTTTTCTACAACTACACGGATAGTGTCTATGAAAAAAACTTATGATATATCAGAACGAATAATAAATTAAAATCGTTCATTCATTCCAGGAATGTGAATACGACAGTGTAACTGTTCACTCGAGATTGGGAACTGATATATTAAGAAGACACGGTGTGTTCTGTGGCTCGATTTTACCTCAGCCAGTTACGTCGGACGGCTCTATTTTACGAGTTCAGGTAATTTATGTACGATAATTAATAAAAACGGAACATATTCATTATTAAAATGAAACAATCAATTTATGGATTTAAGTTATACGACAAGTAAAGCGCTTACAATTATTTAAAAAGTATAAAATGTGACTTTCTTCAATCAATTTAAATCTACATATTATACAAAAGAAAGTCGTGTTTGGTACACTATATATAACTCAAGAACGGCTGAAACGATGTGGCTGAAAAATGGTGGAGAGGTAGCTTAGGACCAGGAAACTTACATAGGATTGAATTAATTATCTGTTTGTTCCGTAAGATTCTAACAGATGGCGTTGATTGAGTGAGTTAATCTTTATATACAAAAATCTCGGGTCCTTATTTTTCGCTGTTGCGTTTTCTAACAATGATTTATTTTACACGTGTTCATTTATTTACGGTTATTTACACATGTCATATGTAGGTATGAACGCTATAGAAGTGTTCGTTAGACTCAGTAGGTGGCGTTGCTATTTGTATCTCATAGACCCATTTTAATGACATTTTTGTATACTTTCGCGTTAGTCCCTGCAAGGTTTGAATTCACAAATAAACCGGTAGGTGGCGCTGTCTGTGTAGTGTGTTACCAAATTTAAT
>DWME01006304.1:0-13803 GCA_018244795.1 Parelbella ahira ahira | reverse complement strand
AAACCTAGTGTCGATGTGCATACTAGACACAGAACAAAAAGTGTACAGTCCTTCAAGTACATTGCTCGTAACAAAAGTATTAATCCTTGGTAGGAGTCGAATTCAGCCCAATACAGCACTCGTAATTTCAAAACGTTTGACCAACCGGTCTGTAAATTTCAAAATACATCGACGATACTTCCGCTATTAGATCATTGTTCTCCATCGATGCTTATATTGAATAGGAGACTCTACTAAGGAGCATAATGAATTCATTTGGCGTCCAGTTTTCATATAATGAATCCCTGGACCCTCAGTACAAAGGCTAAACAATATAATAGTGTGCAATAAAAGCTAGAAGAACAACAAATAGCAAGTCTGGTGACCACACCGTACGACCACTCTGTTGGGTTTAAAGATGTAGTGGCGCTGGAAGATGCTAGAAAATTTTTCCGAGTTTCAGAACTGTATATCTCACAAAGACTTCTTAAATTATATGAGAAATTAAACTAAAAATATCAATTTATAAGTATACCCGTGCGGGTATTAAGAAAAAATAATTTGTATTGGTTAAATACAAGCTACCGGACCCATTAATGTTATTTAACATAATTCATTGAACAGAAATTCTAACCTAGACAGATACCGTAACAAAATATTACATTTCATTATCACGATACTAATTTATAGTCAAAAAGAGAAACAGGTTTTTTTTCAATATTCATCATTAATGAGTAATTCTTTTATGACGTCACGTTATACGTTACACGTCACGTTTTCGTACTTATCAATTGTTTCATAGTTCCACCGTGTATCATGATCTTTCATCTCCGGAAGAAAAATTTGAAAGCGATAATGAATCACTCACTTTTACAGGTCGGTAAATTTTACTAGCCCCAAAGATAATTATGGTTATCTACATATGTATATACAACGTACATTTAACCATATATTCTTCTGCACTATTATGAATTTAGAGCTCTTGCTATTAACGATCGATTATGTGATTGATATAATAAACCGTAACAATAAGTTTGCCGCCTAGAACGTTAATAACGATCAAATAACAGAATACGCTCAAAATATGCGCTTTCTGAGCGCAGTCAGGCCTGATCCAGCAACTCTATGACCATTAACGCATTAATATGTAACCTTTCTCTGTCCGTGGGTGTTTCCTCGAATAGAAGCGAAGTCAGACGTAAATAATAGCGTGTCGCTGCTAAGATCTATCTCGGCCTATAAATTGATAACCCTTATAATACTCTCATATAAGGACAGTTTGCAATTGAAGGCAAATCTGCTTATGAGTTTCAAGAGGATTTCGACTTTTGTAGGGTTAAGTTGGTGATGTGTTGTGCGATTTGCATATAAAGATTGGTTTGTGGGTGGCTTTTTGACCCGTATTTCTGTTTGTTCTTTATTTAAAAGGCTGCAGAAAGTCTGCGAAGGTTTAAAATGAGTGTAAAGTTAAGGAAGGTGGGATTGTACTCTTTTGGTTAGAGTTAGTTTTAGAAAGCTATTAGAATGCTTTATAATAGATCGATTGATTAATTTCGAAGCGGAAAAGTTTCAATTCTGCTGTTTAAAGGAAGTTTTTTCCGTAGACGAAGGTTACACAAATGATATAATACTATCGTCCTTTATTTAAATACATATAAGCTTACTATATTTGATAGATATTTATATCAGCTTTTAATATTATTCCAATTGTTACTTGCAGCGTTGTTCACGTTACTGGTTATTGAAAATTTTCGAGTTATTAAAAATGTTTTATATATTAATGCTAAATAATCGACTACAAAACAGGGCATCAAAATCGACAAAAATACAATCAAAGAAACATTTCTCAAAGGCATATACATACATACATATGTATAATATACATACCTACATTATAACCTGCGTCTACTATATAATATATTTTATCTATAGATTTTCTGTATTTCAATATTTATCGCATATCCTAAGATTGTTGGATTGAAAAGCGATTCGTCTCTGCACAAAGTAAAAACAATCGCCAAAACGTGTTTCCTCTTACAACCCATGGGTCGTTGATCAAACCGTTAACAGGCAACAAATAGTGACATTAAATGTAAAAACTAAAAAAAAAAACAAAAAAGTATTAATACTCAAGCCAATAAAACAAAAGGACGAACCGGAGTATAATCTATTAACACCCAAACGGTGGCCGGGTCGAAACGACCCCGTATAGGTTTGTAATTTATTTCTCTTTTACCAACGCTTTAAAATCTATCAACATCTCAACCCTGCAACTCTACATCTTGCACCTTAACATTCAGATAATAAGTTCAAATGAGCTGTAAAATCCAAAGTTTGTATCACTAAAGACATTAACAAACATATTCTACTCAACTGCGCTTGGGAAAATGATCGCCATTAAACTATGCACCTTATGTCTTTGTGTTAAGAGTTATGGGTCATTGTAACAAGTGTTGCGGTTAAGTTGGCAAGCATAACCAGGTATTTGTGATACGCGGAGGGTCCGTCATAAATAAATATATAGAAAACTTGACAAATGAGCGAACAAGGCAGTTATAGAAGCGGTCTGTCTGTAAAACACGAGCGATATATCGCTTTGCCATCGAAAATAAATGATTATTCTTTATTTAAATACTTGCAAGTTTAATGTTACAGAATGTAATTGTGATCTTTAACATCTACTAATTAATGAAATTGATTAGATTATATAAAACTTAGTCCAGCAGTGATTTAGATTAAGCCCGATATTGTTGATAATGATAAACTTTACGAGTTTAGTTAACATGTTTGTGGATTCTTTATATAAATTCCTAATAATTTATTGCTATTGCTGAATGACCAATTCTTCCTGCTCCAAATTGTTTAAATAATACGTAAAAAAGTTAAGGCCTCACCCAATCGCGATAACGGCTCCATTCAATATTAATACCATGCTCACGTTAAATTAAACTTACGATTCCAATTTCAAAAACGAATCATTCCAAAAAACAAACAAACCACCAATCGAAACGCCATAAAACGTGAACTACGAGCGGGCAACGCGACACAAAAAAAAAACGAACAAAATATAAGATACGTTTCTGTGCGGCGTAAACACACACAGAATTCATATTAGCCGATTAATAAATACCGAGAAGTTGAAATAAGACATAAATTTTAATAAAATATACCATAACGCGTTTATCTGCGTGTGTTATCTTAAGTGCGGTCCGCGTTGTATTGTTTCAACGGCTTAGATTCTGAGATTTCTCGTTTCGGTATGAAATTTCGAGATGCGATTGAGCTGAGACAGGTGGTTGACATGACTCACGGATCATGCGAGGTGGACGTATGGTTATGGCTGGTTCTTATCTGCACGTACAATTAATGGGTTTGTTAAATGCATTTTGTGCTTCGATGTCGTTAATGTCGTGGGGAACATTTATTGGGTGTGCAAATTCGTTTTACCTAACATCTGATTGCCCATTGATATGAAACTGATGTAGATCAAGACTGCTTTAAATTGATTTGTCATAGTTTTACATATTATATTCAATGTATAGTTATTGACATTGACAACTGAGCTGCTAGTAGCGGGCTCGGTTTTCAAGCGGGGTACATTTTTGTTTGACAATCACAAGTGTTTAATCCATATCTGGGTGTAAAACATTTATATCAATTAAAAATTGTATGTATACAAGTATATTTATCAGCTGCAAAAATTCTGTCCAGTTTGGGAAGAGACGCTCGTGTTCGGAGATATTCTAAGGTAATTTTTAGTGTGCAATGTGAACATCGCATTGGAGGTTAACTGACCCATTAGCATTTGTGTTTCCAAGGACCCAATAATGATTTTTTCCACTTCAAACTTATCATAACTCCCTCTCTGCTCCCTTCTCTCCCCATAAATGTGATAAAATTGAATACCTAATTCACGCATCACAACGGAATTAGGCACATGAGTCACTATGATTGACAGATCTTATTGACCAAGACTAAATTATAGGGTTAGTTTTTGCTTTAAATTTGCCTTTGATTTTACAATACAACGTTGTTATATATTTTTTACTTGTTGGTTTGACGGGCGACGTCAATCTTGACATTTTAGTTTGACAGTGGATATTTCTAGACGATTTAATTTAGGGCATAGACTAGCAAAGTTAGGTATTCATTTATGTATTTTTTGTTCCTGCAGGAACTGTACCAATATTATAATCACGAAAATTGTGTTATTATTGTTTTTTGTTTATCAAAATAACAGAACCGATTTTTTTGCAACCTTAGGTAACTTGAAAGTTACAAAAAGACAGGAACAAGAATTGTAAAATGTTACACTTCATCGATACCGAAGTAGATAATGGTGAAAATAACTGTCAGAGAAGAAGCAACCTTATAGGGGGTATATTCCATGTATCAAAAACCTGATAAATTTCCAAAGGAAGTAACAAATTATAGACGATATACGTATATGTTATAGATATAGGTTATAGACGATATGTCTATGAAGACTAATGAAAATTCTATCTATTGAAAAGAAGTGTCATAAAAACGTAGAAGCAACAACTAATGTATAAAGAACATATCACGAACATATTCTCTTTGCCATGTCATGTCACTGATTCATGCAAAATAAACAATTATCTCGAATTCTATCCATTTTGATTTCGATTAGCGGCGAAACCTTGCAATCATTATAATGGCAACGAGCCCCCCACACAATTCGATTACTAAAACTACGTAATTAGGTTCTGGGTGCAGTGGATGCCCGATGGAATTGCTTTGAGACCAAAATCACTATAATTGCAGAACATCTTCAGCTACCGGTCTTTAGAGACACCAGCTACCGGCGTCATCGCCGTCACGTTCACACGTACCGAATTGTTTGCATCTGTCTCTTTCCTACTTATATTCTTATATTTTTTGTGACACAACCAAAGGTCCGAAGTATTTCGCTTATTACACAGCAAATTTGGATGTATGTCTTTGGAATTGATCTCAAAATCAAATGTTGGTAACATTTTCTTATGATGGACGTGTTCAGTATTGAATGATGATTAAAGGTGCCACCAGATACATGCAGAATATAAATTTTCTGTAATCGAAATATTGCAAGTAACCCGGGAAATTAACAAAGAATGAAGTCAAACAATTTTGTACACTTGAGCCATGTGACTATATATCAAGATCTGAATGTACGAGTATTTGTCTTTAAAGATATCCACCTTTGAAGATAACCTTGTAGAAAAGAATTAAGGTAATTAAGCATCGTACGCTCAAGCTTCTATCTAGCACACTTGAAATTGTATGGATGATTCCAACAGTAGTATTTCACGTCATATGACCTGCTAAATGTCTAAATTATTTTACAGCCACTTTTAATTTCATCTGCTAATCACAAAGTTCTCAAAACCTCATAATGTGGCAAGGCTTTATCAAACTTAGCTCAATCCAGCTGCCTCGCTATCAAAGGGACCGCAGCATCGATGGTCCATCCGACTCGATTTGCCTGCTATTGTAATTATGTTCATTCGATTTTATTTTTATTCGATCCATCGTTTTGTGTCTCGGTGCTCGGTGACTACTGTTTGACTTTCGGATGATGACTTTCGATTATGTCAGTGGAGATTGAATCCGTAAAATTGTATGCTCTGCCTTCTTGTTTTTCGAATTTATATCTTAATATCTGGTCTTGTGGATCAAGTCTTTGGATTTATAGCATGTTTCCATTACCCTGTCTGTCTGTCGTATAGATTAAGCTAATAATCATATCGTATTATGGTATGGATTAATTTAATTAACTTTATACTCCCTACACCTACTCGTACCTAAAATAGCAATACATTTCCACCAAATATTTCATGGGATTTCGAGATCCAAACAATTTTTTTCGTGCTACAACTAGTGCGAATGCCACCATGTTGCTTTATAGCGATTCTTAGATAAAAGAAACTGCAGGCTGAATCCTTTCTAAAGCGTTCAATATGACTTATATATAACAAGGGAAAAATGGTTATGACCAAAATATTATACGACTTATCGTTACCGGTAGTCTTTCATATGTGATCTATTTCTATCTCTAATTCTCTCTGTACATATTACACTTTTCGATTTCATTGCATAATTTTACATCATTTTTGTCAACCGCCTTTAATTGTCGTCTTTTGGGTCCAACTAGTTAATCAGAAAGCTAATTGTCAATTACCTAGCAAATCTTGATACTTAATAATACACAGTCATGACATATATTTATGTATGTATATATCTAGGTATTTTGTATAACTAAATTCCTGTTTAAGTTCCACATAACTTCTTACAAACAGAGACGGATTTTGCTTTGTGTCTAACCCAAAACAACAATTGACTACGCAGTCTGCACGGTAGCAAGCTGTGGTCGTGGTCAATGACTTTAATAGATGGCGCTAGTGTCGGCTCGATTTACAAATTAAAGAGATGCGCGCGCGCCGGCGCCGTTGATATTAGGGTCTATTTTCAACGCACTGGTGGCAATATTTTATATTTGAAGTGTATTTATTTGATTTATTAAAATTATATTTGTTTCATTAACGACAGATTGATTTGGATACAGCGAAAAATTTGTAAGGGCTGTATCTGGCAGGGGTTCCTAGCCTTTGCCTATGCCCTAAAAAATAGACAGGGCAATACGCAGCCACAGAAAACACTTAAGTATAAAATTTTTATTTATTAACTTATATGTAGTGTTATGGTTTTACCAATAAAAATACCACTGCTAAATTGCATTGATGATGGAAAAAACTACATATTTGTCATGACTCTGCACTTTAAAGTTAGTAGGAGTTGTAAATACATTCCTTAAATATGAATTGTATACATGGACATATGATATGAGTAATAATGACCATTAATAACTAGCTTTAAGTAATGAACATTTAAAAAACTATTCTGCCTTCGCGTTTTTTTATTTTATTAAAATTGAAAAGGCATAATTAGAGATTAAATAAATTTGACATCGATGCGACCAATAAATATGTAGTAGCCACTGCGTAATCGTACTAAAAGTTGTACCTATAATGTTCGTAAAGGCGATTTGGAAACCGAAAACATTAGATAGTAGATAAATGCACTTAAAAATATCGAATGACTTCAAAATACGTACACACAATTCTCGGACTGAACTTTATTACTAGAAACGCGTTATTACCCACGCTTGGTTTGAGTATCGATTTTAACTATTTTTATTGCGATAGAATGAAACTGTTGATTTATGTTATTATTTACTTAGATTGTGATACTTTTTAATATTAATACTTGCCAAAAATGTACCTTTAGTAAGATTACTATATAAATAGTCATAAATGGATATGTACGAGGGTTTTATAGAGCTTGGGAGAGGCGAGAGAAGTTTGGCAGAAGGTAGTTGGTGAATATTCTTTAACCCATTATTCCATGTTGGGACATAGAATATAAAAAGTGAATCGTGGAAGTGTACTATAGTTTTGTGCCTACCCTTTTGGTGTATTCAGACAAAAAGGTAAAAAAACAAGAACAAGTTCTAGCCATTACTGTCATAAGACATTTGAAAGAAAACAAGGTTCCGAGGTAACTAGATATTCGGTTTCCCGATTGTTTTGCCTCAGCGAAATCCTGGATGAAAGGTTCTGTCACACTTATCATTTTATCAGTCAAAGATATTTCAGTAACAGCTGTTGGAAGTTTGAAAAAAAAGTGGAGCCTAATTCCAAAACGACAAAGGATGTATCACTAACGCATCGAAAGACTGACTGTCAATGGGTGAATCGAATAAAAAACTCGATTCAGGATCGATATAACAGAACAAAAGTCACATCGATACCTACCTGTTATTTATATCTCCCACGATAGTGTTTTGGTGTAATTTTTTTTCCTTTATTTTTTTCACTTTTTATTTTATTTCCCGATATCAATAGCGACGTCAACCTTTCGAGTCCGATGATAAAAAACGGCCATTGTACGGTACCTTTTGTGTTTTCTGGATTTACTTTAAGAGGATTACGGTCCGAGATCCGTGGGCATTGGAGCGAGAAAAAAAATTACCGGAAAAAAGTTTGGATTTCGCTTACCTGCAATTTATAGTGGTTTATCGACACTTGAAGTTCGATGACAAGTTTCTGGATGATGCGTGATAATGGAATTTGCACCTAATTTTTTAGAGGGTCAGGATCAAGGCTTGTTCCTTCTTCATTTTTTGTACCAAAATGTAGGTATGTAGGTACTATTTAAAATAACATAGTATTTGTGCGAAGAAGAGTCGTATCATGAAAGGATAATTATAATTAAAGAACCTGATTTAGTGCTGTACATATTTCGTTATAATGGGTCTGTACCTGGTGTATGGCAATAGGGTCACCACCTCCACCACCTGTTCCAACCACCATTCCATGGGTCACAAGTGGTGAAACGTGGGAGTGACCTACATTCGCCTGCCTACCCCTTCGAGGATTGAAGGCATGATGTTACATTTTATTACGTATATCAAATGAAGATGGAAGTAGAAATATTATTAAGCATAAAATTAAATTTCCATGAAGGATTTTCGTAACATTGTAATAACCGTTTACAGCAACACAAACCAGTTATTCGAATGTAATAAAAATATTGATTTAAAACAAAAACCAAAAACACAGGATCATCAACGTTTCATCAGAAATCATCAAAGACCTCGTAAATTGAGAACCGGTCTTAGAATAATGAAAACATAGAAGAAGTGTTCAAATTTAATTTGCATCGCATATCAATCATATATCCGTAGAGTCGCTTTTGCATGAAACTATTCTAATATAAGCAAAATATTACAAAACTATTACGTTCTCTCTTATGAACTTGCACTTAACTTTAAAATATTATTAAATATCACAGGCATGGCACCGAAACGGCTTCCCAAATCGGTAACACAAATAATAGTACATAACGCAGATTCTGTTTTCGTTTATTCTAGAACACTGGTATAATTCTGAGCATTTCCGACTAACGTCCAAATGCGATAATTTATGGAATTACATGCGCGTGCGCACTATATAAATCTCAACGGTGAGACTCGTAAATCGTTCGTAATGTAAACAAAAATATCTTTTTTCTTAAGTACCGACTTATTACACCGATATCTGGGTTTTATTGGTCCACCCAAGATGGTGACCGCTACGTAGGTGGAATGTTACCTACTTATTTATAAATAAAATCGACTTTAAGACTCCTTGCGTTATTATTTTTTAAATATTAGATCACCGCATCCAGCCTCTTATGAGATAGGCAAAATGTGCCCAGTGCCAAATATCTTTAATAATAATATACTTATTACCCTCATAAAATATCACCTTCCAAAGAAATCACCATTCTCATTCTAAAGAGACCACTGTCACGGAATGGAACAACGATAAACAAGTTAATTCTGATTATAAAAATTTCTTTCGTAGGCTTTCTTCCAGTGACGCGTTTATAATTATATCACTCTATTAGATACCATGATGGGAAAAAACTAGTCAAGCAAGTACTGAACAAGTCTGTCTTATTACAAAATCACAATAATATAGAAAATAATTTTCCCGGCAAAAACATGAAAGAGTTTATTCTTAAACGATCGCATTGTGAGTTATCTCTCGATAAAACCACGGCCACCCTCCACCGGATCGCAGACTAACAACCCCTACACAATGACAGTAATGGCAGAACAATGCAGGACTCCGATATCCGCAATTCCCGATACTGCACAATAGGACCGAGCGATCTTCCCGTGTCACCGTTAGAAACAATCGCGAAATGATTTGAGAGCAGCTATTACCGCGAAACGATGATTGGACACAGAGTATTTAGTCCAGAGGTGACAGCGCGCGAAGCATTTGGAGAAAATTGACATTTTAGTCTATAAGCAAAATATTTAGTGACTTACCTAGCGAGCTATCAGTATAACCTTGTACGTATATGCATCGAATTATTTTTTTATAATTTTCCTACAAGAAAATAATATAGTAGCAAACCGAAATATTATAAAAATAAAATAATTTTGTGATGTTATGGAATTAACCAAGTTATCTAGAAAAACGTGAGTCAGCCTTGACTGTCATTCATATATTGAATTAAGGCAGTCGCAACAAAATCTGTCTAAGTCTTTAGAGGTGTCTTTAGAGGTGTTAATAAATTTATTACAATTTTAGATACAACGTTACAAAGAATAATGGATAATGAGAATACATTTTTCTAATTGGAATTCCTACGTATTTGAAATTGTCATTTATAAATTTTAAAATAAAACTTTATAAAAGATGTAACTAAGTACACACACACACACAGTACTTACTGCTCCGAAGCAATTCTGCTCCGAAGCATTCTGCTTCATACTACTCTATGACGAATCTACGTCTGTATGAGGGTAGCTACCATTAATGTAAATGACTCCCTGTTCGATGCGCCGTTTTTTGTCTGTCTACGTGATTGATAAAGAAATGCCTTGGATGCGACACTTCATCCGCGATCAGCTCCGCTGAATCACCACAAATTGAACCTTAATCCCCTGTAACAAGGACGTTAAATTCATTGGAGACTTCATGAAAGACCGTCTTTCGTTCTGAATACCAGTACGAATTGTGCTTGTTCGACTAAAAGGCTCTGATGATTAATGAAAAAGCGATTCTATGTCTTTTGAAATAAGGCTATATAAATCGAGGCTGTACTCTGCGAAGTGTATTGTAAGTGGTGTGTGAAAACAATTGGTTTGCACCGGATTGGTTTCAAAGCGCGCGCGGTTAAATCCGAAAAGATATATCCACAAAAGATTGCTCTCAGTGGATCGTAGCGGTGTCTAATCATCCAGTTATTTACAATACAATTGTGGGGTTTGCTGAATGCGATAAAATTATCTCAATCTATATATCAATACTTGAAGAGGAATCTTTGTACTGATTTTTTAGAATATTTTAAGCACGATGCAGACTGCCGCGTTGGTTGAGTGGTTGCAGGCGTGACTACCGATCGAAAGGCTTTGTGTTCGATCCCCGGGTCAGATGCTATTGGATTTTTCTATCTTGAAATTTCTAGTAGTGTCTCGGAGTCTGTATCAGTTTTCGGAGTTATTCAGAGTTTTCAATCCTTTCATAGTTCTATTGGTGAGCACAACTCTTCGCTCATATTAAAAAGGGCTTAAACTACCATGCTAGCCAATTACAACACGGCAGAAAGCATGGCATGAGATAAGATGTCCTATTTTGTACCAAAGAAATGATGTAAACTCATGTTTGATGTCAGTATGTGTATCATTTAAGAAAATCTTCAACCATCGGTTAAACGTAAATATTCAGGGTCAACGAGGGCCATCATCCACGCTATAAACCATATGGTCATATAGAATAGTTACGTCATCTAATCCAGCCATCGCGGGATCGAACCCACAGCCCATTGTTTCGTCAATGACATATCACTCAATGGTTTGCTTTATTGGAACCAATCAGTATTGTCGGCTTAAAGTCCATCTGGATCTTTGATCCGAATAAGGTGAAACGCACTGTTGTTGATCTTGTATAAATATGTGAATGAGATATAGTAATGCTATATACGTAAAATAATACATGCGTAGTAGGTGTAAATTTAAGAAAAATGATGAAGACAAACTTTCAAAGGCATAGCCTCTGTCGACGTATACATACATATTATATTTGATAGCGATCATGAGAAGTTACTGTCAGTTGGTTCATGTGTCAGTGTGTCATAAAAAGATATACCTTACTGCCATAACAATATAAAGACATATTTTTTATTATTTGCTGTAATTTTAACGTCGTATCTTAATCCTTGAGTTATACTTAGGTATTTTTATTGTCTAAATTGGAATCTGTACAAGTGGTCCGATATGTTTTCAATGGAGTCCAGAAACAGTTCAATTCACCCTACATTTTTAAAATCACCTCCTACTTATGCGGCGGCCGCACACAATAGACAACGCGATATGTTATTGTCAGTGTTAAATAAAGTCATTATTTTGATTGAACACTTCGCTCGCATCATGCTTTTTTTTGTCACTTCGAGTTTCCTTCGAGACAAATCGATTGTGACCGCCACACCTTATGAGAATACCTTTGATGGACACGCCATCGTCAAAAATGCGTTTCGTATTAGAAATAAGAGCGGATATCGCTTAGCAAATTATTTTATAGAGATGTAAAACGAATGGTTGCTTGATATTGAGTAATAACCGTTCAAATCGTATTGAATCGAATGCCTTGTACAAATGGATTTTATTGTGACTCCGGTCGGAATTCTGATGTAAAATATGCAAGCTATCAATCGTGGTGTAAACCATTTGAGTCGCTTCGACGTCGATATTTACTGGCATCCTACATGAAAGCCGGGTCAAGAGCACAATGTAGAGAGGAAATTGTATGAAAAATGACGAAAACACAACAGGAGAATTAAGGGTGTCAAAACCAGAATCATCTCGTTATGTCCCTAATATCCTTAACATCAGAATGAGGATCGCAGCTGATGAAATTGTTTTCTTCCTATCTCTTTACAAAATAGGCGTTACATTATGTACTGATGTATTTACCGCCATTCGTAAACTTTAAATAGCCTAACGTACAGCGTTACGCGGTTCTTCATGGGTCCTGTGATCGAGGTACTTCATGTACCTCCACAAAGATCCTTTAGTTAGATTCAGAGCTACACGAAAGACTCAGTAACTGCACGTGACATATGATGTTCGGGCTTCATTCTCACTGTTTCTTAGCGATTTTCACTCAACAAGCCCTAAGCCTAGTCCCTAGGCTTAAAAAAATTGGTACTTAATCATATCGTATAAGAACTATGCGTAGAGTTTGATTGTAGAGAAGGGAACTAATAAATAACTAAGAATAATAATAATGGTTTAAGACGAGTCAAACACGGCTGATACAAAGCTAGGCAGTTACATATACTCTGATAAACACAAAACAGATAAAGTTACATATATAAATATCAAAATAGATACATAATGGTTAAATTATTATTTAATGTTGGAACCCATAGGTTTCAATAGCTGACTTTTTCGAAAATTCTCGAAAGTTCTCAACCTCCCAAATTGGTATTACGTAAATGTACAGTCACCTCTTTCCCATATTAATATTGATTTATGGGACCAGCAGCAAAACAGCTACCTAATAAATGAACACCATATCGAACATCGAACGTTGTTCGATTCCAAAGATTATCTATCAAAGCGACAGTATCGGAGAATCGAGATCCGACTAGTACGGTTTAGTGGCTATACAGGATGGTGACAATACTATTGATTTGATTTTACTCTATGGATTTTATAAATCAGATGCATTTAATTGTGTTATATAGTGTGATTTTGTTGTGTTATATAGTCTTGAGTCAGCATTTTAAAATACATATTATGTTTTTCAAAAAAGGTGTATTATTCACTTCTTCCATTCAAAACGAATAAATATGTTGTAGCAGCTTCGAGATTAGGTTCCTACTTCTCTGGTCTGAAGTCCTAATAAATCACGTCCCGAGAAATTATATAATGTTAATTAAGGAAATTATATAATACATATAATGTAAGGTTAATGAACATCCCAGGAAAAAAATCATTTTTATTTCAAGATCATTCTGTAGAATCTAAGCAGGGTATCAACACCGTTCGACGAGCAGCGTTACCTCAACGCTATCTGCCTCTACATCGGATCCAGAAGGCGAGACTGATCATCTCTACAACACTGATTGATCAACATCGCATCCGATTCCACTTTAAACGTAGCCACTTTGTTTTATTTTAACTCCATTAACACACGGGTAGATTACCTTCAGGATGCCTAATTCTAGAAACAATTACCATTTTAAAAAAAAAGGTGCTATTAT